>CAUYLG010001090.1:0-21028 GCA_963573385.1 Cacajao melanocephalus | reverse complement strand
TTTTAGGTTTTGGGGTACATGTGAAGAACATGCAAGATTGTCGCATAGGTACACACATGGCAGTGTGATTTGCTGCCTTCCTCCCCATCACGTATATCTGGCATTTCTCCCCATGCTATCTCTCCCCAACTCCCCACCCCCTGCTGTCCCTCCCTTATTTCCCCCGACAGACCCCACCCTATGGACAGCTCCCCTCCCTATGTCCATGTGTTCTCATTGTTCAACACCCACCTGTGAGTGAGAACATGCGGTGTTTGGTTTTCTGTTCTTGTGTCAGTTTGCTGAGAATGATGGTTAAACTTTTTGTTGTTTCTATTTATATCTCATTGCACTGTCTACAACTTGAAAGATTGCTGTAGCTTTTTTTTATTGGTTCATCTTTTAGTATTTTTACTTAAGATTGGAGTAGTTAAGTGCACACTTACAGTGTTATAATATTCTGTGTTTTCCTATGGCCTTACTATAATACTACCAGTAAGTTTTGTACCTTCAGATGATTTATTCTTGTTCATTCTTTCTGATTGAATTTCTCTCTTTAGCATTTCTTGTAGAACAGGTCTAATGTTGATGAAATCCTCAGCTTTTGTTTGTCTGGAAAAGTATTTCTCTCATACTTGAAGGAAATTTTTGCCCTAATATACTATTCTGGGGTAAGAGTTTTTTTACTTAAGCACTTCAAATATGTCATGCCACTCTCTCCTGGCCTGTCCAGTGTCCACTGAAAAGTCTGCTGCCAGACTTACTGGCACTCCATTGTATATTATTTGTTTCTTTTCTCTTGCTGCTTTTTGAATCTTTCCTTTATTTTTGACCTTTGGAAGTTTGATTATTAAATGCCTTGAGATGGTCTGCTTTGGGTAAATCTGATTGGTGTTCTATAACCTTCTTATGCTTGTCAATAACTTTGTGTGGATTTTGGAAGTTCTGTGTTACTCCTGTGGATAAACTTTCTATCCCTATCTCTTTCTCTAGCTCCTTTTTAAGGCTAATGACTCTTCAATTTGCCCTTTTGAGGCTAATTTCTAGATTGTGTAGACATGCTTTACACTTTTTTATTCTTTTGTCTCTCTGACTGTATATTTTCAAGTAGCCTGTCTTTAAGCTCACTAATGCTTTCTTCTCTTTGATTTCACATGCCACTGATGTTCACTAAGGCCCAAGGGCTCTTCAGTCAGCTTACAGTGAATTTTGCCAGGTCTGGGACTCACTCTTCAGGGAAATGGTCTACCTTTTGGCCCAGGGAAGGTCCAGAAATTCCATCTAAGAGCCAAGGCCTCTAAATGGGGGCCCCAAGAGCCCACTTGCTACTGTACCCCATTATTGCTGAGCTGGGACCTAAGGTGCAAGATAAAGTCCTCTTTACTTCTCCCTCCGCCTTTTCAAGCAGAAGGAGTCTCTCACCATAGCCACCATAGCTGGGACTGTGCTGGGTCACATCTGGAGCCAGCACATCTCTGAGTCTTACCCAAGGCCCACGGCAAGTACTGCCTGGGAGCTGCTGCAGATAATGCAGGGCCCAAGTTCTCTTAAGTCAGCAGGTGATGAGTCCTGCCAGGATGGGTCCTTCCTTTCAAGGCAGCGGATTCCTTTCTGGCCCAAGGTAAGTCTAGAAATATTGTCTGGCAACTAGGGCCTGGAATGGGCGCCTAATGGCCCTGACTGATGCACTCTCCTACTGTGGCTGAGCTGGTACCCAAGTTGCAAGACAAATTCCTCTTTACTCTTCTCTGTCCTCAGGCAGAAGGAAGGGTTCTCCTTTGCAGCTGAGGGATATGCTTCCTGGTGTTGCGGGAGGGGTGGCGCAAGCACTCCTGTAGTTGCCCTGGCTGGTGTCTCGGTAGGTCGCATGTCTCCGATGTCCACTGTCTACCAGCCCCTCTCAGCACTAAGACTTGCCTAGGAGTTGCAGTCCTTATGGCCTAAACTGCCTTTCAAGTTTATTTAGGGCTCCAGGGCATTTTAGGCCATAATGATGAGACTTGCTGGAACTCAAGTACTGACTGTTGGGATGGGCCATTCCCCTCTGGCTAGGGCTAAATGCTCCCTCCATGGGCAGGCATCATTTGAGTTCAGCCCAGTTTTGGTTTCCATTGTGACAGGGAAGCTTTGAGTTCAGTGTGTCTCACAATCGCTGCACTGTCCCTCTCCCAAGCGCACAGATTCTCTCTCTGCATCATGCGGCCATTGCCAGAGGATAGGGTAGGGTGTCATCAATAATTCAAGACTGTCCTTCTTACTCTCTTCAGTGCCTCAATACGAAGTTAAAACCAGGCACTATGAGTGCTCACCTGATTTTTAGTTCTTGGGAAGGTACTTTATTGTATATCATGTTTTTCATGACTTCCTTGCCTGAAGGAAGGTGCTTCTTATGTGTAGTTACTAAATTTGGTGTTCCTGTCTGGGGACCATCAGTGGAGCCTTCTATCCACCCATATTGCTCTGCCCTCTCTCTCTGATTTTGTTGTTTTTTTTAAAATGGGGTTTCACTCTGTTGCCCATGCTAAAGTGCTGTGTCATAAGCACGGCTCACTGAAGCCTCAGCCTCCTGAGCTCAAGCAACCCTCCTACCTCAGTCTCCCAAGTAGCTGGGACCACAGGCTTGCCCCATCATGCCTGGCAAGTTTTTTAAATGTTTGACATTTTTTGTACAGATAGGGTCTCAAATTGCCCAGGCTGGTCCCAAACTCTTGGGCTCAGGCAATCTTTCCACCTCAGCTTCCCAAAGTGCTGATAATTACAGGCGTGAGCCACTGCACCTGGCCAGGGTTTTGTAAATATGAGGATGACTTTTTCATTTTTGGGGATACCCTACTTCCTCATAGTAGTATTTGCACTTTAAGTATCCCAGAAGAGAAAGTACAAAATGACAAGAATAACATAACTCTTTAAAATAAATTTATATTTTAATCACACAACATAAATCTTCACACATTTGAAATAAGTGTGAGATTATTCTTTTTCCCCCCAGAAATGGGGTCTTGCCATGTCGCTCAGGTTGGTATCAAACTTCTGGCCTCAAGCAATCCTCCCACCTCAGCTTCCCTAGTAGCTGAGATTACAGGCATGCCCCAGTACACCTGGCAGATTATTCTTTATTCCAGGTAGAAACAAAGTTTAGAACAAACCTTGGTTTGAAATTTCTGCCATTTCTGTGGATATTTCTGAACTCCTTTTATTATTAATTAATTAATTTATTTATTTTGAGATGGAGTCTTGCTCTGTTGCCCAGGCTAGAATGCAGTGGCATGATCTTGGCTCACTGCAACTTCTGCTTTCTGGGTTCAAGGGATTCTCCTGCCTCAGCCTCCAAAGTAGCTGTGATTACGGGCATGCGCCACCACCACCAGCTAATTTTTGTATTTTTAGTAGAGGTGGGGTTTTGCCATATTAACCAGGCTGGTCTCGAACTCCTGACCTCAGGTGATCCACCCACCTCCACCTCCCAAAGCGCTGGGATTACAGGCATGAGCCACTGTGCCCGGCCTAATGATACACTTAAAAGAAGTTCTGATACAGCCATAGAGATGGTAGGACTTTTATTCTAAGGTTTGTTCTAAACAAAATGAAACTAACCTGGCAAATACAATTTTAAAGATAACTAAAACATATTAAAAGTAAATAACTATGATTCTTAGGATCAGCTAGACACTGCTGGGGAGAAAAAGGGGTGACTTCTGTCCTCCAGGGGTTGGTGTCAAGGTTTAGTGGACAAGATTAACACACATGCCCTGAAAAGTGTTGGCTGAGTGCCACATTGGTTCAGGCTGTAGGTAATTGGAGAAGAGAGCCCAGTGTGGAATGGGGCAAGTTGTGATATTAGATCCTCACTTTCTACTGATGTAGACTTAATGCCGACTTGGCCAAGATGACCAAGTGCACTCAGCAAAGCTGAGAGAAACTGGGCTCAAGCTCTCATGATTCCCATCTATTCCAGAATAATAAATGTTAGATAAGTCCTTGCTTAAGAAGAACCAAAGACTCCTGTTCCATTGGTGTAAATCTAAATGATTCCAATTTAGAAAACACATACTGTTTTTTCTGATGGAAGATAACACTAGTTTTACTTTTCAAATTTCCTCCCATGTTTCATGTGAAGGAGTTAAGGGCACACCGCCCCAAAGTATGCTGCTTTGGCAAGTTAATTATTTTGAGCTGAAGGCACTTGAGAAACAGCAGATGCAGGAAGGGCTCTCTAACCTCCCCTGTTCTACTTAAGAACAGGCCATAAAACTTCCCCTGAGAAAGATGCCTTCCTTATACCAGAAAGACAAGAAATCCTTATCACAGAGACTGGGAATTGACATTGAAATGGATCTGTATAAACAAACTGAATAAATAATCTTTATCTCCCACTAGTTTGACCCCCATTCATACATCTCCCAGTCATTTCCTACAGTTTATTACCCCAGTCCAACCCCTTTGTCTTGTTATTTCTTCATAAATATATCATTTATTTGTCAAAAATGTTTAAAAATATGTCTGCTCTGGTCACTTCTTTAGAGTATCATTTTCTTGTGAAGACCATGTACATGTAAAAAGTTAATAAAACTTGACTGCTTTTCTCCTGTTTATCTGTCTTATGTCCGTTTAATTTTTAGTCCCAACCAGAGAACCTGAGAAGGTAGAGGATAATGTGTCTCCTCCCCAACAGATGTAACGTGTTATTTTATGTTATTAAATATACTATTAAAACCATTGTAATTCAATATAGAAAAAAAAAGAAAAGAAAGGAAAGAAGGAAAAACTAGAGCCTAAATGCTTACCTGCGAGGGCATGAGTAAGTAAGATGCAGCAGATGCATACAATAGAATGTTATGCAACAGTTGAAAAGAATGAGATAAGAATACATGTGCGATATTGACAAAGACCTCCAATACTTATTGATCAAAAACAGCAAGCTGCTAATTAACACAGGGCATATAAATTCATTTATATTAAAAGACACAGACACACATACACCTAATAAAACAAAAGTATATATTTCTATAGGTACCTAGTATTCATTTATTTACATAATCAAGTAGAAAAACTCTGAAAGACATGCCCCCAAATGGCAACAATCTCTGGGAAGCATGGCATTGGCAGGCAGGATGCAAATATACATCTGTATTCTTTAAAGACTTCCCATCCTTTGAGCTGGAGCTACAAGGTAAAAATAAAAACAAATAAATAACAAAAAGGATTTCCCAATAGATATTCATATATTTCCCTGTTTTTCTTAGAGTCAAAATAAAAGAGGGCTGGGCACAGTGGCTCATGCCACTAATCCCAGCACTTTGTGGGGGGCCAAGATGGGCAGATCACTTGATCTCGGGAGTTCAAGACCAGCCTGAGCAACACTGAGGGTGGCAGGGGCTTGTCTGGAGTAGCCCCTGTGAGGATGCCAGCTGCAGTGGTGGGGGCACAGCCAGGGCTGCAAGGACCATGGAGCCAGCAGGGCCGGGAAGAGATGATCCCAGCAAGAGCCCCGTGCCCTGCAGTCGCCCAGCCATGGCTCTGGACCCAGGCATGCCTGCACTCTCAGGGCCCTGTGAAGTCCTGCAGGCTCCCACTCCCTGTCCTCTCCTGGCTGTCAGCACCAGGACACCACTGACACACCACCCCCCTGCCACTGCCACCTCAGCCCCCTCCAGAAACTGCTTCTGAGGCCGCAACTTTGGGTGCCTACCAGTATGGGAGGGAGGCCCCGGGGGCCTGAGGCTGGCTTTGGTGGGGGGAGCCTGTGAGCGCCCCTTGCGCAGACAGCCTGGGTGCTGTGGATAGCATGTTGCTGGCGGTGGAAGACAGACAAGTCCCTGGGGCAGGACGGGGTTGTGGGGGGAGGCAGGGGGCAGTGGGAAGAGTCAGGTCCCTTCAAGCCAGGCATGGCCTGAAGCCTGGGGCTGGGCTGCCAGTTCTGGGCAAAGTCTGCCACCCATAGTGAGAAATACCTTGATACGTTTTGGCAAATCAAGTGGTGCTTTTTCCGGGTCTGCCCATGGACCAATCAGCAGGCACTTCCTCCATTCTGAGCCCATAAAATCCCCAAAGTCAGCCAGACTCACACTCAGGACGACCTGCCTGTGAATAGGAGCTACCCACTTCTGGTTTCCTCTCTGCTAAGAGCTGTACCGCAGTTCAGTAAAGCACCTCTCCACCTTGCTCACCCTCCAGCTATCTGCATAACTTCATTTTTCCTGGAAGCTAAATGAACCCAGGACCCGCTGAATGGCAGGAGCAAAAGGAGCTGTAACACTTTCCTAGCTGGCTCCCCGAGCTGTGGGGGTGGGGAGGAGCTAAAGGGGCTGTAACACTATAGCCCTCCTGCCCTCCACTAGCACTAGGCGGCTGTCCCATGTGACAGGAAGCCGCGGTGGGGCAGGCAGCCCAGGAGCCCCGGGCTGAAGCAGGGCAGTGGGTCTGAAAGAGCTGCAACACAAATGGGCTGAAACATGCTCCCCAATCCCCTCACCTCACCGTGCTGGAGGCGATGAGGAGAGAAGAGAGGGCTCTCCTTCCTGGTACCCAGACCTCGGGGCTCCCAGAGTCAGGGCTCTGATATGCTATAATGCCCTCTTTGGGACTCTGCGGTTCCTGACATCTCTGAGATTTTGGGCGCCACTGCGTTCCCCTCGTCCAGACGCTGCTGCCTGCCCTGGAAGTCGCTTGCAATACATCTGGTCCAGCTGCATCCTTGCACAGAGCCAGGGCTTGTGCTGATGCCTGGAGCTGTCCACCCTGCCACAGCAACCAGCCTCCCTGGCTGTGCACAGTGGCCAGACCCCACGCTCGCTAGCTCACACACCCCACACCCCTTGCCACTCAATGCCTGACTCGCTCTTGGCATGCATGGGACCTGGGCCAGTAGCACCAGCTGAGATCAGCCTACCAGGTCCAGTGGGCGAGCCCAGTGAGCACAAGCAAAACTTAAGCATAGGTGCTGCTGGCCACAGAAGTTTCTGGCTGGCGAAGCAACACCCTAAGAATCCAAAGACAACATGGTAAAACCTGGTCTCTATCAGAAATACAAAAATTAGCCAGATGTGGTGGCACACGCCCATAGTCCTAGCTGCTCAGGAAGCTGAGGCAAGAGGATTGTTTGAGCCAGGAGTGGAGGCTGAATTGAGCTGTGTTCACATCACTATACTCAAGCCTGGGCAACAGACCCTGTCTCCAAAAAAAAAAAAAAAAAAAAAATCAAAGATCTTCACAATCTGTATTCCGTACCCCCTACTTCTCTGATCTCATTTTCCCTTTTACTAATTGATTTTATTTTCCCTTTTACCGATTCCCTACCCATTCTTCTCTGATCTCATTTCCCTTTTTACTAATTGTAATCTCCTTGCTAAACCTCAAATATACATGCATTGATGCACCTTAGGGCTTTTGAAAAGGCAGCTCCCTTTGCAAAGAATGCTCTGCCTCTGTTTACCTATATTGCTCATTAATTCACTTCCTTCAAGTTTTTCAAATGGTAACTTCTCTGTGAGGCCTACCATGATTTAACTACAATTCCCACTACTAGCATTCCCCGTCTGCCTGTCTTATTGTTGATAGCATTACTTACCTTCTAACATATTATGTATAATTTGTTACTTATTATGTTTGTTGTTCTCCTTTCACCAGAATGTAAGCTCTATGAGGGCATGGATTTTTACCTACTTTGTTCATCGATATATCCCTAGTTCTTAGAATTGTGCCAGTATACCCATCAGTGCTTGATAACATGTTAACTTACAAATCTTCACAAGAATATATTCATGTGTTTTGCATGTTTTTAAAGATCAAAGACTATAAATCAAATATAATCACCAATCACACAAACAAAAAGTTAGAATAAAATGTTTGAGGAACTCCTGGGTTCTGTGGAACAAAGTTTGAAGACCTCTGGCTAAAGCAGAATCAGACAGAGCTCACATTGATTTAGGGACACCACTTGCAATGCTTACTATTTTACCCTGGAACATCTATTTTTCAAAACACTGGGAATAAACTAACCATTCCTAGGAGCCTCTGTGAAATCCCCAAGGATAGCTTTTTGTTTTGTTTTTGTTTGAGATCGGGTCTGGCTCTGTTGCCCAGGCTGGAGTGCAGCTCACTGCAGCCTTGAACTCCTGACCTCAGGCAATCCTTCCACTTCAGCCTCTTGGGTACTTAGGACTACAGACACATGCTACCACACCCAGCTAATTTTTTTTAAAAAATTGTGTAGAGATGGAGTTTCCCAGGTTGGTCCTGAACGCCTGGTCTCAAGTAATCCTCCTGCCTCAGCCTCCCAAAGCACTGGGATTACTGGCTTGAGCCACCACACCCAGCCTCCCAATTCTTCTCTCTCTCTCTCTCTCTCTCTCTCTCTCTCTCTCTTTTGCAGAGGCAGGGTCTCCCAGTGTTGCTTAGGCTGGTCTCAAACTCCTAGGCTCAAGCTATCCTCCCACCTATCTCTTTATTATCAAGATTCATAATTATTATTTACAAGCTCCTCAGCTCTTGTACTTTTGACTTCTCATTTTGTTAATTATAAACTTCTCAGAGTTACAGGCAGATTTTATGCTTCTGTAGTCCAATAGCACAATTCTGTTCACATAGTAATTATTTAATCAAGGCTTTATAATCAGCATTGTAAACCAAGTGTTAATATAAATGAGTCTATAAACATTACCCAAATTCACACAGGACTTTGAACTTTGAAATATTAAATCTATTTCAATGACTTTTTTCTGAATTTTAAAAGCCAGTTACCAGAACAGAACGTTGGCAACTGATAAGTTTTTCTTGTTAACTCTTCAGATTTATGTACTGCAAGGTGGCACAAACAGCTCTCAGACAGGAAAACTCAAATCAAAGCTAACATTTTTACTGGACAGACCAACCCCACCTCTCTTTATTACCTGGCATATGCGTGTGGCTGTTCATAAATGTTTGGAGTCTGAGAATCTAGGTATAAGAAAGTTTACGTTTGATACATAGATCAGCTTGACAGAGAATAAAGACTCCCAAGAGCGCAGTGCCACCTGGTTGGTTATTTCATTTTCAAAAGGCTGAAGATCTAGACAACAAATGCAGCAAACTTAATACATTTACATAATGAAGCACTCGTATGTTTGTATATATGTTTTGTGGCAGAGAAGGTAAAGGAAAATGGCATAAAGTAAGGGGAAACTTTTAAATAGAAAAAAATATAAAGAATTTATAATTATAAAAAATTATAAAAAATGTATAATTCTAAAATATATTTATAACTTTAATTGTAAAATTTTTAAATTAAAATTATAAAGAATTTATAACTCACTAGAGGAGGATGTGACATAAGCTGGCATACAGTATCATGATCATAAAAATTAACAAGCATTTGACACATGGCATACATATAGTTATCTTAGGTGAAGAAAATCAGAACTTAATATGAACACAGTCACTGATTTTGAAATGTAAGAAAAAATATTCATGAACTGGCAGCTATCAAATTAATTTGAGAGAAAGAAAGTCGTTTTTTGTTTTGTTTTGTTTTGTTTTGTTTTAAGACAGGGTCTTGCTGTGTTGCCCAGATTGACCTCTGACTCCTAGGCTTGAACTCCTGGGCTCCAAGGATCCTCCTGTAAAAGCCTCTGAGTGGCTAGGGCTGCAGGCAAAAGCCACCACGCCTGGCTCAGAAAGAGAGAGAGAGAGAGAGAGATAGAGAGAGAGAGTGTGTGTGTGTGTGTGTGTTTGTTTCTTTTGAGACGGGGTCTTGCTCTTTGCCCCAGACTGGAGGGCAGTGGCACAATCTTGGCTCACTGAAACCTCTGCCTTCTGGTTCTAGCAATTCTCTTGCCTCGGCTTCCTGGGTAGCTGGGATTACAGGCGTGTACCATCATGCCCAGCTGATTTTTGTATTTTTAGTAGAGATGGGGGTCTCACAATGTTGGCCAGGGTGGTCTTGAACTCCTGACCTCAAGTGATTGGCCCACCTCGGCCTCCCAAAGTGCTGGGATTACAGGTGTGAGCCACTGTGCCCAGCCAGAAATAGGGTTTTGATAGTTATTACTGTTTCTTCCTCTATCAATTTACTAAAGTTCATCACTGTCAGTATTTTTTGAGTGAGAAAGAGGCAAAAGAATATTAAGAAGAAATTCAGTTAGTCAGGGAAAGAGGTAGTTTTAAAAAAAGAAAGAAGTAGGAAGATATTAAGAAGAAAAAGGCATATAAGAGAAGGGGGAAAAACAGAAACATTTGCTAAAAAAGCAAAACCTAGAGAGACAGGAACCAGTGGCAGAAAGAGGGATCTGTTACTGGGCAGATGGGATATTAACTCAAATGAATCTCAGATGTCTCACAACAACCCTACATGGTATTATTGTCATCCTCATTTTCAAATGACAAAACCAAGTGACAGCATGTATTAAATAACTTGCTCAATTATTCTAGGGGACCGAGGAGGGAGATGAGATTGAGGCAACATCACTCTTTGTTGCCGTTGCTGTTGTTGGTAGAGACAGGGTCTTGCTTTGTTGCCCAGGCTAGAGTCAGTGGCTCCATCATAACTTACTGCAGCCTCAATCCACTGGGCTCAAATTGAGGGAATGTGTTCTCTTTCTGGGCCCATGAGGGGGGCATGGTTTTAAGGGCAAGAATTTCCCAGTGCCATGCCCCCCTCCTATCTCTCTCCATCTGGGAGATTCAACGATTTATGTTTGAATTTCGCGGGCACGGGAAGAAACTAAAAGTCAATCTCTGCAGCGGAAGTTTTAAGGAACTCTTTTCATTGGCCAGAGGAACCTGGGAAAGTGGGAATTTCTCCCAAGATAAATTCCCCTGCTCCTTCACCCACACGGGATTTGCAGCTCTCTGGAATCCTCGCCCACATGGTAGGAGCTCCCTTTCACCTGGTCGGATTTCCCCTCTGGAATCCCCTTCCACACTCTTTGTGGAAGTCTTTCTCTTATTCTCCTTTCCTTCTCTTTTCCCTACCTAAATAAAATCACCTTTCTGCAACACTTCTTGGGTCGGATGTTTACTTTTACGAGCATACGGCACACCTGCGGTGGCCCCACTGCTTATTCTTTAAGAGGTTGAAGGCCAAGAACCCACAGCATTCTCTCCGGGAAGCTGTACCTCACCGGCACTCAAGAGAAAACCCAGTTACAAAATGATCCACTTACCCTGACCTCCCAAAGCACTTGGATTACAGGTATAAGCCACCATGCCTGGCCTAATTTCATGCTCTAAAGCATTTTTTTTCACCACCTCTTATGGAAACATGTAAACATTCCAAAAGATAAGTTTCCATCATTCCTTCAAATAGTGACAACTGATTCAGCAATTTAACATAAGTCTATTTGCCTTTGTTCTAATATACTTTAACTTTTAAAAAATATTTGTTTATTTGTTTTCGAGACACAGTCTTGCTGTATCGTCGCCCGGGCTGGAGTGCAGTCTCGGCTCACGGCAACCTCCACTCCCTGGTTCAAGTGATTCTCATGCCTCAGCCCCCCAAGTAGCTAGGATTATAGGCATGTGCCCCCATGCCTAGCTAATTTTTTGTATTTTTAGTAGAGATGGGGTTTCACTATGTTGGCCAAACTGGTCTCAAACTCCTGGCCTCAAATGATCCACCTGCCTCGGCCTCCCAGAGTGCTAGGATTACAGGCGTGAGCCACCATGCCCAGCCTAGACTTTAATTTTGAAGTAATTATTTTCCCCCCCAAAATTCTAAAGGTTTCCATCTTTGGAGAAATGGCAGTGTGCTCTTTCACCTACACCAAAGAATATGGTAAAGCATATTTGTTCATTCCTTCATTCATAAATTGCATGCCTATGTACAGAATTGTGATCTGTACCATCTGTATATGACAGAATAAAACACACCTGGACATCTGGCTTGTATTCTCCAAGAACTTACACAGTGACTTTTAGGTATAACTTGGAAGATGTTCACTGGTCTAGCATCTAATAAACTGTGTAATTTTGAAAACAAGGAGTTAGATTAGAAAACTCAACATTAATATTATCTGATTTTTAAAATGTAGACATTGGGTCGGGGATTCTCTCTAATGCGCTTGGGTTTAGGCTTTGGGTTAGACAGGCTGCTCACATTTCTTTGATCTTTAAGAGCAGGTATGGTGTCAGGGAAATATCACAGTGTGAAGATCTTGGCAGGACCTAAGAAGACTCCTAGATTTTTATCCTCTTACGTTATCATCATTTCTTACTTCAAGTACCAATTGTCGTATTTTGTGAGTTGTGCTTCAAAACTTTCTAAAACTGATTAAACACGATCTTCACACAGTGTTGGGTCCACCTACTCCATTTGGTTGTAATTGGAGAAATCTGAGGACCTCATTCTTCTTAGTAACACAGTGATTTTAACTTTCTCCGTGATTCATTTTTTTGGAAGGCTACCTTGTCAAGTTTCAAAAAAGGCTCAGGAACTATATAACTCTTCTCTATTCTAAATATGTCATTTATGTACTCTTTTTTTGTTGAATGCCTACAATGTGCCAGACCCTGTGCTAATTGTTAGGATTATATACAAAGAAGACCTAGACTGGGTGCTGTGGCTCACGCCTGTAATCCCAACACTTTGGAAGGCCCAGGTGGGCGGATCATGAGGTCAGGAGTTTGAGACCAGCCTGGCCAACATGGTGAAACCCCGTCTCTACTAAAAATACAAAAATTGGCTGGGCATGGCGGCACGCACCTGTAATCCCAGCTACTCAAGAGGCTGAGGCAGGAGAATTGCCTGAACCTGGGAGGCGGAGGTTGCCGTGAGCCGAGATCACACCATTGCACTCCAGCCTAGGTGACACAGTGAGACTCCATCACGGGAAAAAAAAAAAGAAAGAAAGAAAAGAAAGAAGACCTAGTCCCTGCCTTTAAAGAATTCACATTCTAAAGGAGAAGCTAGAGAAGGAAACAAAGCATTATAATGCAGGGTAGTGAGTGTTCGAATAGAAGTAAGCATTGGATGTAGGAATACACAGAAGGGGAACTTGGACTGGGAGTCTCAGAACAAACATCTTGGAGGAAATGACATCTGAATTTCGAAGTTTGCCAAGGAAAGAAGTAGGGAGATGAGTTAAAGGGAGAGAGAAAAAAGTGCACCAAATGGGATCAGGCTTAAGAAGTTTATTAGTCCATTCTCATGCTGCTGCTGAAGACATACCTGAGACTGGGTAATTTATAAAGAAAAAGGTTGAATGGACTCACAGTTCCATGTGGCGGAGGAGGCCTCACAATCATGGCGGAAGATGAAAGGCACGTCTTTACATGGCAGCAAGCAAGACAGAATGAAAGCCAAGCAAAAGGGGTTTCCTCTTATAAAACTGTCAGATCTCATGAGACTTACTCCTGCCACGAGTACAGTATGAGGGAAGCCACCCCCATGATTCAGTTATCTCCCACCAGGTCCCTCCGACAACATGGGAATTATGGGAGCTACAATTCAAGATGAGATTTGGATGGGGACACCATTGAACCGTACCAAGAAGGAAAGCTGGAAGTGGAAGAAAGGACACTGGAGCAGTGGCAGGGAATAGATTACAAAGAAAGTTTCTTTCATGCAATGCTAAAGAGTTTTAATTTTACCTAGAAGGTGCAATTGGAAGAATGTAAACATAAGCATGCTTTGATCAGCATGTAAAGAATAGACAAGGGGTGATGCCGAAGGCAAAGGAAACGAGTTGGAAAACTCCCGAGTTGTAGTGAGGATGGAGCAGAGGAGACAAATTATAGATGTGAAGGAGAAAAGGCTGGTTCCTGGGTTTTGCCTTGGGAGCCTGAGTGGGAGGCATTGCCATTCATTACAAGAGGCAATTAGAAGGAATAGACTTGGGTGGGAATTCCGTTTTGGATATGTGGAAGTTGGGGTGCCTAGAGGCCCACAATGACCATTTTCAGTCCATGTCTGGATATTTTAGTTTGGAGCTTAGGAGAGAAATCTTGGCTGGGAGTGAAGTGGCAAGTCACCAGCATACAGGTGACAGGTGCAGTCATGATGATGTATTGCCTTTCACAAGGAGAGTACACATCATAAGAAGATGGCTGATGGTAGACAATGAGAAGCAGCTGCTGGATATTTAGAAGGAAAACAAGAAAAGGAATGATGGGAAAGATAAGACTGTTTAATGAGAGAGGACGGACCAAGAGGGTTAAATGCTAAAGAGATCAAGTAAGCTAAAAAGAACCGCTGTATCTAGCCAATAAGAGGTCAGCGTGGACCTTTGAGATGAATGTTTCACTGGGGTGGTGGAGTCAAAGGGCAGAATGCAGGGAGTTGAGAAGTGAATAAGAAATGGGAAAGTGGAGCTATAAATGTGGTCAGGGAAGTCTAAAGTCTAAGAATTTGGTTAACTTTAGTCTTGGTCTTGTTTACTTTTACTGTGTGTTTTCCTTCCTGCCCTGACACATTTTCCACTTGCTCTCTTCCACCTGGTTTCCGATGACTGGCTGAGCGTTCTCAGGTTCCTTCTGGAATGTTTTTCATTTAATTATTGATGTATAAGTCCTTATTAACCTTATCTGACTTTTGCAGTGGAAAATAACTGACTTTGGGATAAAATAGGCCTGGGTTTGAATCCCTTGCTAGAGTCCTCAGGGGCTGCTTTTTTTGTTATCAACAAGAGTCTCAATCTATACAGAAATCCTCTCAAACAAGCCAGGGGCCCGGAGCTGAGACTGCTGGGGCTGAGGCAGCTCTTTCCTCCACTCTGTCTCTCTGGGAAATTGTTCTCGTCTCTGCTTTTCTCTGCACTTAACAGTCCGTACATTTTCTAGAAACTGCTAGGCCAGTTTGACATATCTCTCCATCTTAGCTCCTTCCATTACACAGCTCAGGAGCCTGAACTTCTTTCAGTAGACATTTTTAAGAGAATATGGTTGTTGACTAGCCAGGAATTGACTTCAGGATCATGTAGTTCAAATAGCAAGAAGTGGCCGGGTGCGGTGGCTCACATCTGTAACCTCAGCACTTTGGGAGGTGGACGTGGGACAATGACTTGAAGTCAGGAGTTTGGGATCAGCCTGGCCAACATGGTGAAACCCCATTGCTACTAAAAATACAAAAATTAACCGGGCATGGTGGCATGCACCTGTAATCCCAGCTACTTGGGAGGCTGAGGCAGGAGAATCGCTTAAACCCAGAAGTGGAGGTTGTAGTGGGCCGAGATTGTGCCATTGCACTTTAGCCTGGGCGACAGAGCAAGACTCTGTCTCAAAAAAAAAAAAAAAAAGCAAGAAGTGTCAGTTGGTACAAACAAGACCAAACATTTAAGCAAGAGCTATGAGTAAGGGGCAGTTTCCAGGAATAAAGGTTTGAACTGGACAGAAACTGGTGTGGAATTTTGGACAAATCCTTCAATCTTTTCAGTCTTAAACACAGAGTGAAGTTAAAACTTAGTGAATGCAAGGCAGGGCATGGTAGCTCACACCTGTAATCCCAGCACTTTGGGAGACTCAGGCAGAGGATCACTTGAGGCCAGGCATTTGAGACCAGCCTGGACAACATAACAAGACTCCCATCTCTACAAAATAATTACAACCGTAGTTTTAGCTACTCAGGAGATTGATGTAGGAGGATTTCTTGAGCCCAGGAGTTCAAGGCTGCAGTGAGCTGGGACAGTGCCACTGCACTCCAGCCTGGGTGACAGAGCAAGACTGAATCTCTAAAAAAACAAATAAACAAAAATCTTAGTGGATGCTGTGTTGTGCGGGAAGAACTCTATCTCTAGCTGCTAGGAGCACTGCCAGGGGACAGCTCTCATCTGTCATCCTCTCCAGGTATTTCCTGATGGCAGAAGACAGCCTCCTTGTTCAGTCATGTCCGCTTTCCAAGGACTGTCTGCATCCAATTAGTGCTCGATGTGGGGGTAATAAAAACCTGTTCCCCAGACTTCCATCAAGTGGGCACAACTCTAAGGGACATTGCAATTCCAGAGCTCCCTGCAGAGGATGGTGGGCCTCTGCTGTGACGTGACAGGCCAACTTCTCCCTCTGCCCATTCCTGCTTCTGTCCTTTCCCTGTCATATGTGTTGTTTCCAAGAATATTACCTAATAAACTTCCTGCACACTAATCTCAGTCTCAGAGTTGGCTTCCTAGGAAACACAACCTGTGGCAATACCTTATCTCCATCTTACAATTTTTTAGGAAGAAATGAATGAAATAGGACAACTCTTGGGACACCTTAATTGAAAGTGCATTCTCTGTGCTCTTACCATGAAATTTTCTGCTATGACTTTTTTTTTTTCTTTGAGAGTCTCACTCTGTTGGTGTGATCCTGACTCACTGAAACCTCCCTTGTCTGGGTTCAGGTGATTCTCATGCCTCAGAGGGCAGAGTAGCTGGGATTACAGGCCTGTACTACCACACCTGGCTAATTTTTGTATTTTTAGTAGAGACGGGATTTCACCATGTTGGCCAGGCTGGTCTCAAACTCCTGGCCACAAAAGATCTGCCCACCTCAGCTTCCTAAAGTGCTGAGATGACAGGCATGAGCCACGACACCCGGCCTTCCACTGCTGCTTTTCTTGAGGCCTTCTGTTCTCCAAGCCTCTGCATATGTGTGTGTTGTAGAGCACTACCGGGTTCTTTACATTATGCTTTTTTTTTTTTTTTTTTTTTTTTTTTGTGCTCTGCAGTAACTTAAGATTTGCTCCCAGAGAGTATTTTCCCTTTGGTTAGGGTCAACTTCATGAATGTTAATCCTGTGTAGCTACACAGGGCCCAGCACTTGGAAGGGTCCCAGGCTTGATTTAATACTCTATTCTTACAATCTTGAAATTCCTTTTCCCTTTTTTTGAGACGGAGTCTGAAGTCTTGCTCTCTGTTGCCCAGGCTGGAGTGCAGTGGCATGATCACAGCTCACTGCAGCCTCAGCCTTCTGGGCTCCAGCGATCCTCACATCTCAGCCTCCTCAGTAGCTGGGACTACAGGCATGCACCACCACATCTGGCTAATTTTTTGATTTTTTTATGAGGCAGGGTCTCACTACCTTGTCCAGACTGGTCTCAAACTCCTGGGCTCAAACGATCCACCCACCTCAGCTTACCAAAGGGCTGGGATTACAGGCATGAGCCACTGCACCAGACCCTTTATTAACTTCTTTTTTTAAAATGGCTCTGCATTTTCATTTTGCACTGGGCTCCGGAAAATATATATATACATATGTAACTGGTCTTGCTTTTGGCTCTCTGCCTACTAAGACATGAGATAGATCTGATCCTGGATAGAACCTACCCTTGGTGTCTTACCAAAGGCTTAGTGACTTCGTGGGTTAGATCTGTTGCCCCTACATTTGCTTCACTTGTTCAGATGAACATGCTCTCCTTCTGGTATAATTCACTTTCCTCATTTTTCCATCTCCTGACAAAGTCCCTCTGGGAAGATAATCAACCACCATTGTCCTCAAGCCCTGCTACATCCACCCTGGTATCTTTTATAGAAATGTACATAGGTCATAGATTCTCAATACTTATCACTGGTAGACTGATTTATTAGGCTTCTCTACATGGTCATTTGTAAATCTATGCTGTGGTCATGCTATTCACTCCTTCACACTTGCTCCTCAGTTATATTCATTTGGCTTGTACATAATTTAGTTCTCTACCCTAATTTATGTGACATATGCTCAGTTATCATCTCTAGTGTTCATTCATCCACTAAGTTAGTTTCTGGACTATGTCCATTTTTTATTTATTTTTTTGAGAGTCCCACTGTCACCCAGGCTGGAGTGTAGTGGTGCAATCTTGGCTCACTGGAACCTCTGCCTCCCAGGTTCAAGTGATTCTCAGACCTCAGCCTCCTGAGTAACTGAGATTACAGGTGCGTGCCACCACACATGGCTAATTTTTGTATTTTTAGTAGAGACAGGGTTTCGCCATGTTGGCCAGGTGGGCAGATCACTCCTGACCTCAAGATATCTGCCTGCCTCGGCCTCCCAAAGTGCTAAGATTACAGGTGTGAGCCACTGCACCAGGCCTATTGACTCTTTTATATCACATACACAGTGTTGCAGTCTGGATGCCAAAAAAACACAGCTGGATTTTAAAAATTGTTTAATGCATGTACTTTATTAACACTGAGATAATATGATTTTATTTTGCTCACAATTACTCTAATACATACATTTAAAACAATGGTCAAAGCAGCAATTATATTAACTTGCTATAGGAGTCATTAGACACTCAGGTAGTACTTTGGTAAATTATAAAACAAATGTACACAAGAGCACTTCAGTAGAAATTAAATCAGTCTGGGGACACATCAGGCTGCTAAATTCCATACTAGAATCCAACAACAGATGAGTCATTCTTGGAGGTGGAAGAACTCCATGATTTCACAGCCTTGAACACTAAGTATGACCACGAGTGGACCATTTCAACCATCTAACAACCAATGGGAGAGTCAATTGGTCTCATCCCAAATGCCAAAAGCGACAAGCAGGCCATCACAACCTGGCTTGTTCACCTTGTAAAGACATGACTTTATTTCTGCTTAAGTCATCATATAAGTGAATCTAACAAATACAATAAAATGTAACCCAACCGAAATCGCATGTCACTTTTTACAGACATGGGTATATGAGAACCATGGAGGTGCTAAAGAAAAATAGAAGCATTTTCTTATTATCATACTACCATGATATTAAATTTATGTCCATTCTTCAGAAAGAAACTAAGTGTCTTGTTTGATATTGATGAGTAGGCCTACTTATTCTCTACCAAAATCCTAAAAAAAAAATCAAATTTCACTTAAAAAAATAATTTCCATCTTTTAGATTACGTGCTAATAATTCTTTAATTATTTTTTAAGTGTTGAAACATGGGGAAAGTTCATCATTATAGAGTACAAAGGATCAAAACGGATCCCTCTAAAATGGACATCCCCCCAGAAAAAATGCGTAAGACTTTGAAGCACTTAAGAAATACAAACATTTGTAACAAATGAACAGCTGATGAACAGGACAGCGTTTACTTCTGAATCTATAAGGTACTTAAGAACTTATACTTGTGGAAAATCACAATGACTTTAGGAATAGTTCACCAAATAGATGGTGGCAAATAGTTTGGCAATGCATATTAGAAAGGTGACTTATATACTACACATACATGAAAGACAAACTCAAACACAACTGATGTGTTTTACTACATTAATGTAAATTACACTACACCTATACCCACATGGCAAATTCAGTTAGAACTAAAAACTAGAGCAGTCCCTTTTTAAACTACTATTTGCATATTTTCCAGTATCCTAATACATGTATACTTATCTTTTATAGATTATAATAATCTACATATAAAGTTCCATTTTAATATTGTGGCATGAAAAATACAAACATCAGTGTAGTATGTTTTATGCTTAGTCAAAGTTAACTGGCTTAAGGTTTTAAAAGCTTCCCCGGATAAAGCAGTCAAGTCTACCTTGCTCTTTGTCAAACCTGTTAAATTCAGTGAGCTATGATCGCACCACTGCACTCCAGCCTGAACAATGGAGTGAGTCTCTGTGACTATCAAAAAAACAAAACAAAAACAAACTTAGCTATCTACCTCAATCCATCAATCACCCTCACGCCTTTGAACCTGACAACATCACTCCTAACCTTAAAGTAAAAGAGAGGAATAGTAATGTAAAGCATTCAAAACAAAAATGAAACCTGCATCTTTATTTATTTATTTATTTGAGATGGAATTTTTGCCCTGTTGCCCAGGCTGAAGTGCAATGGTGTGATCTCAGCTTACTGCAACCTCCGCCTCCCAGGTTCAAGCAATTCTCCTGCCTCACCCTCCCCAGTTGCTGGGATTACAGGCACCTGCCATCATGCCTGGCTAAGTTTTTGCATTTTTGATCGAGGAAGGATTCACCATGTTGGCCATGGTTCGAGACCTCATGTGATCCACCTGCCTTGGCCTCTCAAAGTGCTAGGATTACAGGCTTGAGCCACTGCACCCGGCTAAATCTTGCATCTTTAGAATGTCATTTTTGTGCGTTAGTTTTCCTTTGCCTGTTGGTTTGGAAATTCTCCTTGTTCCTAAAGGTAGCTTCCACATGCCTGTTCCAAGAACTGACTAGAAAAAGCGAGATGGTTTCCTGCTTTAGCTGCCTCCCTTTGGTTCCTCACCTCTCAGCCAACAAACAGGACACGATGGTCTTTCCTGTGATGTTTTTCCTTCTTTCACCTAACTTCTCTTGGGAAAAAAAACCTGAAATACTTATTTAGCACTTTTTTCAAAGGACAATCCCTGATTAATATGGGCAGAACGCTCAAGATTTATTTTCTTCTATTCCCAAAAAGGTAAGAAGATGTCAATATTTATATTGGGCTCTCTCCTTTCTCATACACCTTTACCTAAAGCTTAAAGAAAAAAAAAATGTCAACTCAAAAAAACAGTTGAAGGTATATACTACATCAACTTTTTCTTTTGTTCATGCCACAATGAATGACATTATTCCATGTCATTCTTAAGATTATTTTTCTCACATCCTATTACCTTATATGCAAATTGCCATATAGCAATTTTTCATCTATTTCCTCATCTGCTAATAATCACTGGTTATCCACTATAAGGAAATTGCCCCTAGTTTGTCAAGAGTCCTTAAAAATAATATATCAGTAATTTGAAATTGGTGAAAGAACCATGTGAGATCATTCCCTTTAACTTTGTATTACTCCAAAATATACATATGTACATATACCCACACATATAACAAATTTACATAGTTTGCAGAAATAACTACAGATCTAATTCCAAACACACATTTAGAAATTCACATGTTAACAGCAAACTCACATGCAGATAAAGAGAAGTATAGTTTTATACTCCTAAGTTACATAGCAAGCTGAAATGGAGAATATTTTAATGTTCATTTTAGATTTATTCTTTCTTCTAGATCTCAGAAAATGAGCAAAAAGGCGACATAAAACTCAATCTATGTCTATAGCAGTATCAGTCAATGTGGTATTATTTTTACTAACAAATTATTCAATTGCTTACTCTATAAGTGATACACACATACTATAATACTATATACAAAACACAAAATAGAGTTAGCGATAACAAATGAAAACTTTATAC
>CAUYLG010001089.1:0-106964 GCA_963573385.1 Cacajao melanocephalus | reverse complement strand
CCCCCCTGTACCCTGGCCAAACTGTTTGCACCACCCTTCACGGCTTTTTTTTTTTTTTTTTTTTTTTTTTTTTTAGTATTTTAGTAGAGACGAGGTTTCACCATGTTGTTCAGGATGGTCTCAATCCCCTGACCTCGTGATCCACCCACCTCGGCCTCCCAAAGTGCTGGGATTATAGGGGTGAGCTGCCACACCCAGCCACCATTAATAATTTATATGAATTATACCTTCCATTCCCCAAATAAACTTTTTTTTTTTAAAAAAGGAATGAAGTCGTAATGCATGCTGCACCACAGATGAAACTTGAAATGTGCTACATAGAAGTGACAATGACTCTCTCCTTGGCCAAACTTTAATCAGTGACCTCTAAGCTCTTTTATCAACTAAGCTCAGGTTTGCAGAGCCCAGATTTAGCAAAAATCCTATTAGGTCCTATGTGTGTGTGTGTGTGTGTGTGTGTGTGTGTGTGTTAATTTTTTGAGACGGAGTCTTGCTATGTTGCCCAGCCTGGTCTTGAACTCCTGGGCTCAAGTAATCCTCCCACCTCAGCCTCCTGAGTAGCTGGGATTACAGGTGCACGCCCAAAATAAACCTTATATACCCATAGTGGACAATTTTTTTTTTGAGATAGGGTCTCACTCTGTTTACCAGGCTAGAGTGCAGTGGCATGATCTCAGCTCACTGCAACCTCCACCTCCCAGGTTCAAGCTATTCTCCCACCTCAGCCTCCCTAGTAACTGGGACTGCAGGTGCATGCCACCACGCCTGGCTAATTTTTGTATTTTTTGGTAGAGACATGGGTTTCACCATGTTGGCCAGGCTGGTCTCGAACTCCTGACCTCAGGTGATTCACCTTCCTCAGCCTCCCAAAGTGCTGGGATTACAGGTGTGAGCCATCATGGCTGGCCAATTCTTTTAATATGTGTTGTTTTATTCTAAGTCATATAATTTAATATACTATTTTTTTAATCTTTTCCCATGTATGCTTAGTTTAAATTATTTGGTGGTAGGGAGGGCAGGGTAGAGGTCATACTGTGTCCTTGTTAGATTTAAAGATCAAAAACAAATTCAATTTATACAATCATCTCAGTTAACAGGTCATTCTTTCCCCCAATATTTTGAGAGAATTCATGTAATAAAGGGATTATTTATAGTGCCATGGAAAGAGCACTGACTTGGGAGGAAAACAGAACTGCTCTTGATGTGAGTTGGCCACTCACCAGCCTTATGACCTAGCAAACTATTTCATCTCTCCTTCAGTATCTTCCACAGCACTGAGCAAGTGGATGGATGGATGAAAGACACCTGGTGAATCCCAATGATAAGACTGACCATTGGAAATAAAATCTGCCATGAAATGGGACAAGCATAGTCCAGTACGACCGCATCATAATTAATTGCATCTGGAATGACCTTATTCCCAAATAAAGTCATATTCTGAGGTTATGGGAAGGACGTGAATTTTGGAAGGACGCTATCCAAACGACATACCTACATTCGTTCATATTTGGAAACGCCATTTCAGGTTATGAAACACATGCCTCACTTGTTGCATGCCCTTTGCAGACAGGGTGATGCAAAGTGTGACACAGTGTGACCTGGGTTCCAGTCATTGTCCTCCCTTGTGCTGGATGACCCTGGGCAATCTAATTCACCTTTCTAGGCCTCATCCAAATAATAAAGTCAGGAGAGGTGGTCTCTAAGGACCCTTGGAATTTAACTATTCACAAATTTTTGGGACCCAATTAAACATTTTTTTTTAATGCAGGGAATATGTAGGAATGAGCCATCATGAAACGATGCCAGAGGCTGGAGAGCCTGGATGCATTGACACAATTGGGGGATGAGTAATTTATTACAATTAGATTCCAGGGCAGCCCAGGCCACAGCTCCCCAGGAAGCATCTCTAAGGGTGTTACTTGCTAATCATCACCATAAGAAGGGCAGTGGGATTGCTTTCGTCTGTGGCTTTTATGGGGCCATCCAGCTGTTCTTCAGAGCCAGTTTCTCATCAAAAAATGGGATTTATTACCACAAAAGTTAAACACCTTAGTACACATTTTGGTAAATGTAGATTGATATCCCCTAGCAGGAAATCAAGAGAACAGATTTCATTTACTGAAAGGTCACCAGGCATTGTGCTAAGGGCTCTACATGGCTTCTATCATTTAATCCTCCAAACAACTCTATGAAGTCATGTGCCAGATAATCAATGTATCCCTTCTCAAGTCGAAATTCACCCTTCAGTACCTGCTCTGCCGCAACAGACTGGACGCTTAAAGCATTTTTCCTTTACATCGAGAGCCATGATAAGTTTTGTCACTAGAGGGCGCAGGAGAGACATCACGAAAGGACGCCGCGTCTCTTCCTGGCCCTACTGTTTTGCTTGGTTTGCTCCTCCTGCTTTGTAAAGCGTCCCCTGTGCATACGTGAGGACATCCAGTGGCATTCTCCTCCACCCAGGCTCCCAGAGTGCCCAGTCCCTTAGCCACCTTGCAGCCCTGCCAGGGGCCCTGTGACCACCTTGCTGTGGCCTTCGTGATGCAAACACCAGTGCACCCCAGGGCTCCCCAACAGGCTCCCTGACCCACCCTCCAGCCTCAGTTTGCCCTCCTAACATCAACACCACGAATCCTAGGCCACGTGTCACCCTGCCAGGAAGCAGATTTTCAGCATTCTAACACTCACCTTGGCTCACCTGGACCTGGGACGGCTGTTTCCTGCTACCAGGCAGCCCACAGGCTTCACCATCCAGTGGGCGGCACCATGCCTTCTCCAACACAGGCCAAACCCAGCCTCGGGGAAGACCTCCCCGTTCCAAGTTTGACCTTTCTTGGGCATTTTCCCTCTGCCCCGGAGGACCCTTTAGAGTTCCCTTCACATCTTCATGAATACTCACCTATCATCGTTTCATACCTCTTTAGATTAAAACCACCCCTGTTCAGATTGCTGTGTGGTTTCTGTCTCCTGATTGGATCCGCATAGATACAAGTGGGTACTATTATTTCCATTTTAAAGCTAAGGGAATGAGATTTAAAGAGGCCAAATGGCTTACCGAGAATCAGATGCAGAGTATGGCAGAGCTGGACACAAACTCAAGGTGGTCTGGCTCTGAAGCCTTTGACTCGCACCTCTCTTTACATGAACCAGGAGTTAGTGGAAAGATACCACATAAGACAGAGGTGACCCAGCCTTCTCACTCTCCTCCTTTCCTGTGCTTATGTGTCCCAGGTGTTTCCGATGAAACAAGGGCAAAAAATGTCAAAATGGGCTGGGCGTGGTGGCTCACGCCTGTAATCCCAACACTTTGGAAGGCCAAGGTAGGCAGATCACTTGAGGTCAGGAGTTCAAGACCAGCCTGGCCATCATGGCAAAAAATAAAAAATACAAATACGTATCTAATAAAAAATACAAATACGTATCTACTAAAAAATACAAAAATTGGCTGGGTGCAGTGGCTCATACCTGTAATCCCAGCACTTTGGGAGGCTGAGGTGGGTGGATCACGAGGTCAGGAGATCGAGACCATCCTGGCCAACGTGGTGAAACCCCATCTCTACTAAAAATACAAAAATTAGCTGGGTGTAGTGGCGCACACCTGTAGTCCCAGCTACTCGGGAGGCTGAGGCAGGAGAATTGCTTGAACCTGGGAGGCAGAGGTTGCAGTGAGCCAAGATCGTGCCACTGCACTCCAGCCTGGCAACAGAGTGAGGCTCTGTCTCAAAATAAAATAAAATAAAAAATAAAAATACAAAAATTAGCTGGGCAGGGTGACAGGTGTCTGTAATCCCAGCCACTCAGGAGGCTGAGGCAGGAGAATTGCTTGAACCTGGGAGGCAGAAGTTGAATTGAACCAAGATTGCACCACTGCATTCCAGCCTGGGCGACAAAGCAAGACTCCATAATAAAAAAAAGGAAGCAAGAAAGAAGAAAGCAAGAAAAAAAGAAAGAGAAAAAGAAAAAAAAATTGCAAAAATGAGGCCAGCCTTTAGAGGAAGATTTTCAACGATCAGGAATGTCAATAGTCATCTCAAGATAATTGCCAAAATAAACACACAGAAGAAGGGGAGAAAAACACCCCATATATTTTAAAGACCATTTTTATACACTTTACATATGGTCAATACTGTGCTCCAAATACATTTATTTTGAAGTTATTTGATTTTTGCCAATTTCCCCAGCTTTGTCTTATCTGCTAAAACGCCTCATTTTGCTATGGAGAGAGGTAAAATCCCAGCTTTGGGTCTTGCCTGTATTTGCATCTGGCTCAAAGCAGCCAGATTTCTGGATGATGTATGTCCCAGCTGTAAGGGGCTCTGGTCCCCACTGGGGGTGTGCTCAGAGGCAGCATGTAACAGCTTCCATATTCCTGGAAACGAAGCCCCAACCTCCTTGTAGTTTATCCTTTGGGGAAATCGGCAATGTGAATCCTAATTAGCCTCAAAATAACAAACCCCAGTATTAATGATCTTCCTTGGGGGTTGTTCTAGTCTTTCAGCTTCGGTAAGGAGAAAAAAAAAGAGTCCAATAGGAGGTTCACCATTTCCTGCTGATTAGAGCTGGTGAGCTCTGGACTAAGAGATAGGATGCCTGGATTTGAGTCCTGGCTTTGCCACTAAGTACACGGTCCAAGCTCCTTTCTAGTTCTATGGCCTTTTGGCCTGAGAATCCTTCCATCTCTATTTAGCCATGCCAGGTTAAATAACAGCACCTGCACTGAGTGCTCACAATGTACCAGGCAAATTGCTGAACACCTGAAACGCATTATCTCATTTAAGTCTCACTGCAAACCTTTGAGGCGAGCACTGTTATTACTATTTTTTGAGACGGAGTCATGCTCTATCGACAGGCTGGAGTGCAGTGGTGCACTCTCAGCTCACTGCAACCTCCACCTCCCGGATTCAAGCGATTCTCCTGCCTCAGCCTCCTGAGTAGCTGGGACTGATTACAGGCCTGTGCCATCACACCCAACTAATTTTTGTATTTTTAATAGACATGAAGTTTCACCATGTTGGCCAGGCTGGTCTCAATCTCTTGATCTCGTGATCCGCCCACTCAACCTCCTAAAGTGCTGGGATTACAGGTGTGAGCCACCGCGCCCAGCCTATTGTTATCCCCATTTTACAGATTTAGAGAGATTAGAGCATGGTGATGGGAAACCCACACCATGCATCCTCTCCCCAGGTGGGTTACTGACCTCACAAGTATGTTCCAAATGGGGTCCAGTAGGAGAAATGAAGGTAGATTCCTGATTGACATTTTTCAAGTCAGCATCACCCTCATTAGCAGGAAATGAGGATAAGCAGTAATGAGTAGTCAGGCGGGTGCTTGGAGCCGAAGGCGGGAGAGAAAAGGACATTAATTAGCAAAGCCAGGCACTTTATGCACATGGTCTCATTTAATCTTTACGGCAATGCTATACATTGAGATTATTCCCATTATACAGATAAAGAAAATGAGGTTCAGAGATGTTAAGTGACTTGTCCACTTATACTTCCCACCACCAGTCACAGCCAACCTGAGATTTCAGTGGATTTTGTTTGACTTCTTCCACCACACTGCACTAGGACAATCCATTGTTTGCGGCCAGGGATTTCAGGGCCTGAGCAACCATACATATATGTATTGAGGCCAAGATCATGTCAACTGACAGCAAAATAACTGTTCAATTCAGACAAAGGGAATGCGGGTGGGGGAGCGGGAGGTGGTGTCTTTAAAAAGTTAATCCTTTTGATATTGGCTGAGCTGAGCTCTCCTGGGTCTAGGCCCAGCCTCTGCCCCAGAGGAGCCTCTCCAGGACCAGTGTTGTCCTGCCTCTGAGAGAAGAAACCAAGGATCTGCTAATGATCTCCATGGGAATTGACTCAGGGGGCGGGCCCCAAGGAGGCTTCGGAACAGGCAAGCTGGAGGAAGCACAGGAACAGGCTGTGAGGCAGGAACAAGACACAAACCTAGCCATCCTCAAGACCAAAAAAAAGTTACATTTATTTTCTATTTCTCTTTTGACCCTATCTTTGAAGACTACAAGCTTAAGGAGAACCACTCAGTTGGACCTTCCAGACACCAGGAAACAATTGAGTACAAAGAGACATGTTGCTCAGATGCTCTTGGGATATAACTTCTCAGCCACCATCCAAAGAGTAGCCTGCCGTGGTATACAGGTAAACTGGTTCTCTGGAAACAAAACAACAAAAGCAGTCCTGCTTTGTAGCACTTGCCAATTCCCATGCTATAAACGCTTCCAATTCAAGCTTCTAACACTCTAACATCTGGCTTGCAAAATTCCTAAATGTTTAATAACTGCCTTCAGCTAAACAAGAAGTGACATCTTGGTTAGAAAAGATGGCTTATAGGCCAGGTGTGGTGGCTCATGCCTGTAATCCCAGCACTCTGGGAGGCCGAGGGGGGATGGATCACCTGAGGTCAGGAGTTCGAGACCAGCCTGGCCAACATGGCGAAACCCCATCTCTACAAAAAATACAAAAAAAATTAGCCTGGCGTGGTGGTGCGTGCCTGTAGTCCTGGCTACTCAGAAGGCTGAGATAGGAGACTCGCTTGAACTCAGGAGGTGGAGGTTGCAGTGAGCTGAGATCGTGCCACTACACTCCAGCCTGGATGACAGAAAGAGACTCCATCTCAAAAAAAAGAAAACACGGCTTATGAATACCACAAGGCCGTGGTGGATATTCTAAGTGTAGTAGATTTAGTGGAGGATTTGGTGCCACAGACTCCACTTGCAAAGTGTCAATGACAGCAGTTCCAGTGTTAGCAGCAGCTACAGTGGTGGAGGTGTTGTCTGCAGTTGTCAAATATTTAGGAATTTGGGGAGCCAGTTGGTAAAGAGTTAGCAGCTTGGCTATTACTACCAATGGAAGCCAGCTCTGTCTACCCTGGGTAGCCAGCTCTGAGGGTACAGCATTCCGAGCAAGCAAGAGTCTTCTGTGAACAATGGCCCAGTGTGCTCTTTCCCCACTATGACTCCAGGTATGCCAAGATACTCCCTGTCCTTTTAATTCCTGCACTTCCTTTTACCTGGAAGCTTCTTCCCTTTCTCTTTCTTCTGAAAAACTCCTATACATCCTTCAAGAACCAGGCTGAAAAATAACTCATTAAACCTTCCCTCTGTTAAAGCTCATTCTTTATCCTTTGCCCATGCCCATATTACCTGCTGAAGCGTCCGATTCTCCTACTAGACTGTGAGACCCATGGTTGCATGCTTTCGATCTGTGTCCCTACCCAAATCTCATGTTGAAGTGTAATCCCCAGTGCTGGAGGTGGCCTGGTGGGAGGTGACTGGATCGTGGAGGCAGCTTCTCATGGATTAACCATGAGAAGTGGCCATCCCCTCTTGGGGCTCTTGTCACAATAGTGAGTTCTGGTGTGATCTGGATGTTTGAAAGTATGTGGCACCTCCCCACCATTTCTGCTGCTCCCCACATGTGAGATGCACTTACTCCTGCTTTCCCTTCAGCTGTGAGTAAAACCTCCGAGGCCTCCCCAGAAGCAGAAGCAACTATGCTTCCTGTATAGCCTGTGGAACCATGAGCCAATTAAACCTCTTTCTCATTTTTTTTTTTTTTTTTGAGACAGAGTCTTACAGTGTGGCCCAGCCTGGAGTGCAATGGCATGATCTCGGCTCACTGCAACCTCTACCTCCCGGGTTCAAACGATTCTCCTGCCTCAGCCTCCTGAGTAGCTGGGATTACAGGCACCCACCACCACCCCCAGCTAATTTTTGTACTTTGGTAGAGACAAGGTTTCACCGTTTTGGCCAGGCTGGTCTCAAACTGCTGGCCTCGTGATCCGCCCGCCTTGGCCTCCCAAAGTCTTGGGATTACAGGCGTGAGCCACTGCACCCGGCCCCTTATCTCTGATTTTAAGAAATGAATGACATCATTCCTTCACCTAGTTTAAATGTCCATGTCTCCAGAAAGTCTGTAGAAGCAATTCCAATGGTGGCAGTTGGGCAACAGCAGCTAATAGGTATGTCTCTTCTCCAACTATGGACAAGAACTGACGACAGCAGTGGATGGGGCTCCTCCTGGCCAATCTCAGCTCTGAAGGGATGTCCTAGGAAGACTCAGACCACGACAGTTGGCGTTCACCTGCTGCTAACACTGGAAATGCTGGCACTGACACTTTGCAAATGGAATCCGTGGCACCAAATCCTCCAGTCAATCTACTACGCTGAGAACATCCACCACTGCTGCCCTTGTAGTGGTGTTCATCAGCCATGTTTTCTTTTTCTTTTTTCTTTTTTTTTTTTTTGGCAATCAAAATAAGCAGGGGGAGAGTTTAAGGCCAGAACTGGGTCGCTCTCCTAAGTTCCCCACAAACCTGTAAGCCTACCAAAGGGACACACTGCAGCCAGGGAGGGCACCCCCCAGATAGCCCCTGGGGACCTGCCATGAGAATCCAAGCATAAGAGGGAAGGGCCAGACCAACTGCCTCAAACTGGGAATTTCCAACCTGTGAGAGAGAAGTGGAGGGAAGGGATGAAAAGTGGGAGAAACGTTGGAGAACAAGAATAACTGGAGACAGTAGTAATGTTCTTTATGTAAACAGGTGATAATAGCAATGACAAAATTAAGAAAATAAAAACACTGCCATGAAGATTTATAGACTAGCTAACACAGAGCTAAATCAGCAATAACTGGGGCTGATAAAAGGCAACGGGGCATCAGCCACATAAACAGCTCGTCACTTCAATGCTTCCATGTATATTATGATGACACTGGTTTGTTGATACCACACCGTCCCTATGACCCCAGGCACCAGGAGTGGGGCTGATTCACTGCGGGGAGGCTGTACAGGGTTGACACTGACGAGTAGCTTTTTCAGAAAGACAAGTTATCCTTGACTGGATGCAGATGGCCCGGTGAAAAATGAAATCTGCCAGCAGACACTGCCTTTATCAGCTGTAGAAGTTCAGCAGGGACCAGACTTCCCCATCCCTGGCCCGCCTGGACGAGCCTCTGGTTTCAGCACCATATCACAGTCTGTCCTAATGAATTCTTCTGCGGGGTTGGAGCCTTCACATATCTGCTTCCAGGAGTGGATCCTGGCGTCTAGGGCATGGTACGGAACTCGCCTGGTGTTTGCATTCCGCCTCAAGGAGTCGTCAAGGAATGCTTGCGGTAGGAAAGGGAGCGTTAGCCTTACCAGGGCTAAATGCCCTGCCGCAACTAGGCCATCTTGCCAGTATCCTGGGCCACCCACATAACTTCCAGCTGTGGGGTGCCCAGGAAAAACAAAGAGGCTCCCCAGGACATGTCAAGCCAGACAACCACTGGTGTCTGCAGTGTGGAATTCCAACAGTACTAACAAGCACAAGCCCCACTGTTAATTAGCTTTCTCTTGTGTGCCAAGACCCACAGGCACTGTGCCTCGTGTAACCCACGTCTGTCCCAAGAGGTTACTGTTATAGCCTACCCTCATAGATGGCCAAACTGAGGGCTACATGGACCTGTCCAGAATCGGGAGGCTGCGAAGTGGCTGATTCAGGGAATAAAATGGAGCTTCATCTATCCACAGAGCCTGTAACCTTCAAAGGATAAATAAGAATGAAGATGGGCAAAATAAGACTAACTATCTGGAGATTGGCACCTTACAGTCAGATAAATGAGCAGACGCTTCTGTTTCACCCGTGATGCAGTTCCATCACAGAGAAGGCCGAAGTCTGACATATGAATCTACCATGGGGATGTTTTTAAAAAACACTATAAATTCATTTCAGAACACAGCCCCCAAAGATTTGAATGAGCGCTGCTTCTGGTTATTTGTGTTGCTGTTCTGCTCCTTTGGAACCAGAACTTAGGAGGCAAGGGGGCTCCAAGGCCCCAAATCGGCCCATGAACTGAGCCCGATTCCTGGATACTGTCCCTCTTGCCGACACACTCAGGTGAAAAAGGTGTGCTTGTGCCAAGTGCTTTCCATGCTTTCTTCCTCTCCTCTTACTTGGGAAATTGAAACTGACAGGAGGCATTCTGATGGGCTCAGAGATGACCTTTATACAAAGGATGCACAGGACAATTGAGGCGGAGGCCTGGCCTCCAATGAGGGCAGGTCCCAGCCCGTCCTCTAACAGCACCTTCCTCTCTGGAGTGAGACAGATGGGTGAGTGTTCCTTCTACTTCCTGACTTGAGCAGGTCAAAGGAGGAGAACAGTGACAACTCTGTGACAGGGGAGTTTGGCAGTGACTGACCTTGACTCCTGCCTGCTTTGCCCAGCGGCACCCAGTTCTCTCCGCAGTGAGGAAGGGCCAAGGCTCCCTGGCGGGGGTGGCACAGAACGAGTGCAGGCCGGGGCCCAGTGGCAGGCTCTGCCTCAATCCTTTCTGAATGGCCAAACCTGCTCCATGCACAGCCAGAGGCCTGGCCATCCTGGGCCACTCCTGCCACCAAGACTGAGGGTAGGCAGGCTAAACACCTGTGCCCTCTCCTTTCATCTTCAGGACAACCTGGGAGGTTAAGGGTGGTGCTGAGTTGAAGCTCAGAGGTGCAGAAGGCGGTGCCGGGCGCACAGGGGTTGAGGCAGGCTGTAATAGTAGCTGCTGTACCTCTGCGCTGGGATGTTCCTGTCTCTCTGGGGTGGGGGCCATATCACTCCACTGTCTCTTCCCACAATCCTCAACCTTTGCTTTGGGCCCTTTCTAGGCTGCCCTTGGTGAGCAGAGGTGAGCAGGGAGACTGCCAGGGGCTGGATCAACAGGCAGAAGTGTTGTGGCATCTTGCCACTAGCGGTTGGATGCTAACACTGGCTGGGGGTGGGGAGTGTATTTCAAAGTGCTCCTCCATGATGTTCCCTGGGTCCTGGGAACCCCTTTCTAGAAGCAGACGTGGTTCATCTCCACGAGGCAGCATCAGGAGCATCTCTCAGGAGGCCCTTTGTGTTGCCCACCCAGTGAATTCCAAGGCAGCTCTCTCAAGAGGGAGAGGTAGACGCTGCCTTGCCCAGCCTGGTTATGGGTGAAGGCAGACGCTGTCCCACCCAGCTCCTCTCTCCTTCTTCCCCCACAACAAGCTCTCCATAAGCCAGAGCAGGGAGCACTCCTTCCCAGGACGCTGCTAGGGAAGAGGCTTCCCAGAGCAGGGCTGGAGGGCGGGCAAAGGCGGAGGCCACTGACAGGGATGGTTATACTTTTAGAAGTCAGAAAATTGGGACGGGCAGTGTCTCTAGGACAGGCTCCCCAGCCTTTTTCATTTGGATGGTAAGGACTCATCTTTTGAAAGTGGAGGCTGCCTGCTGAGGTGGGACGATCCCATCCGTGGGGTCACACCCACGAGATTCCCTCACAGCCCCCCATCTCTGGAAACCAACGGCTTCCTCCTCAGCCCGCTCCCTCTGACGTAGAACTTCTTGGGAAAGCAGGATGCTGCTTTTAAAGAGTAATCATTGACCTTGAACTTTTAAGATGTGTTTCTCAATTTTCCCCTTTTATCACTGTCCGGCTAACATTATGCCATGTCATTTCTTGAGTTCCGGTATTTAATACAAAATGTTGAATGAAAACATATTTTACAAACAGGCTCTACAACTGGGTGTAGGGGAAGGGAACATTGTGTCCTTTCTCTGGGCACTTGACAAACATCCCTGGTGTCCCAGCAAGTGGGCAAGACCACGCTGTTGCATTCTGTCAACATCCCTGCTCCTCTGGTGCATGAGGCCAATGTGCCCCAGGACGGGGGACAAATGTGGGACAGTGTAGGAGTGAAGAATGTGGGCTCTAACCCAGAGTCACATTAAAATCTCAACTCTGCCATATACATGAACCGCATGACTCAGTGGGAGGTACTTTTGGAGTCTTGGTTTCCTCATCTGTAAAATGGGAACCACTGTCCAATGGAGGTGAGTGCAGACAATGCAGGTAAATGGAGAATGCCTGTAACATGGCACGGAGCGGCACACAAAGGATCAATACATGGTCCGCATTGATCCGATTCACCGTTCATCGCTTGAGCATCTCCTGATTGTGAAAGTCCTGGGGTGTGCATTCACAGGCCAGTGCAGGTTCACGTGGGGGTCAGGCCCTGCGAGACAGAAGCCCCCTCTTCCTGCAGACCTCCCCAACATCCGCACTCCATTCCTCATCTGTCTCATCTTTCTTCCCAGACTGGTCTTCCTCGCTCCACCCCTCCTTCTTCTTTCTCCTGGAGCCCAACTGCCTCCTCCAAGGCTCTCCGAGTCCCCACGGCATCAGGCAATCCTTCATGCCCCAGTGTCAGCGTCACCAGTGCTCCTGGGATGACACAAGGGGGGAAAGCCACTTGTCTCAACCAAGCACTCCCCTCTGCATTTATCTCAGCCCATCCCGCGGACCATCCTTCAATCCTCCCCTGCTCCATATAAATACATTTGCTCATTTGGTCTGCTTGACTTGCTTACCACTGCGGTCTCCCTGTCTGTGGCCTCTACTCATCTTGGGATAATTTTCAGTCTGTGCTTAAAGGCACTGACCTTCCAGATCTCTGGACTTCAGCAGTTTGTCCTTGTTCCCTCACCAGTCTCTGAAGCCCAACCTGATTCAGGGGTCTGGTCTTGATCGTCCCGGCTGTGCAGGGCTGTCTGGTGGCTGCCTGGTGGATTTCCAGACCCCTGAGATACTACCCTTCCTATGCTGTCTGGCTCTCTCTTTCTCAAGGCCAGCCTGAGAGCTAACAGAATCAGGATTTTGCTTGAAAAATGGAGGAAAGCCCAGAGTTCTCCATGGAATCAGCTTCTTCCTCAGCTACTTCCTCAACTGACAACAGAAATTGTACCAGGTGTGATCATCATCATGAATATTTATATTTATTTATCAGTTTTGCAAGATCCTATCAAATCAATAATTGCACATATTTCAACCACTTGATAATTAAAATAGTCACTAGAAGCAAAGACCTGAATGAAGAGCACAGACCTATTTTCATAGGGATGTGCTTTCCTTTTTGTGGTTCTTACGCGTTTTCCTATGAGAAATTCCTAGAAGCCACTCTGCCTGCTTCAAGACTTTGAAGAAAAATGCCTCCTGAGAGTCAGTTAATCCAGAATGGTGGATTAAAGACAGACCAGTGCTGGGCATAGTGGCTCACGCCTGTAATCCCAGCACTTTGAGAGGCCGAGGCAGGCAGATCACACGGTCAGGAGATCGAGACCATCCAGACTAACACAGTGAAACTCTCTCTACTAAAAATAGAAAAGATTATCCAGGCGTGGTGGCACACGCCTATAGTCCCAGCTACTTGGGAGGCTGAGGCAGGAGAATCCCTTGAACTCGGGAAGCAGAGGATGCGGTGAGTCGAGATAGTGCCATTGCATTCCAGCCTGGGTGACAGAGTGACACTCCATCTCAAAAAATACATAAACAAATAAATAAAGACAGACCAGTTAATTTCAGAATGGTGGATTAAAGACAGACCAGACAGCAATTGTCAGGCCAGCCAAGATACACCCATCACCCCTCTCATCTGGCAACAATCCATCTACAGCAAGTGACTTCCCTCTTCTGCCAGGGTCTCTCAACCAAGAGACTACTGACATTTTGGGTCAGATCATTCTTTGCAAAGGGGGAGGCAAGGACTGTCCTGTGCCTGTAGGTTGTTTAGCATCTCTGGCCTGTATCCACCAGACACCAGGAGCACCCCACCCCTGCCCTGGTCATGATGATCCAAAATGTCTCCAGAATTGTCAAATATCCCCTAGGAGAGAAAAATCCACCCCCACCCCCCCACCACCACACATACTTCTTCCTGGCACATCTGTTAGTCCAAGATCAGTGTTGCAAACACCCTGCAGAAAGGACGGGGCTCCAAGGACCATCACCTTTGCTCTTTGTTACTCAAGAGAGCCAAGACAGTAGTTCCTAGTAGCAGCAAGACAAGGGTAAACCCTGCCTGCCAGCGAGGCTGGGGGCTCACAGGGAATAGGTCCTCTCCAAGGCCATAAGACTTCAATTTGTGGATGCTAGAAAACACGGCATCAGGGAGGCAGGGGACCATTGCTGAGATGTGTGACTCAGTGAGGTACAAGGTCTGGAGAAGCAGGTGTGGCCCCTCACCACACTTGATCTTACCTGCTGAAGTCTCCCCGACTTGTGGAAGTCACCAACAGAGTATCTGCCAAGTGTGTGTGAAGACAACGCCCTCATGGATGGATTCCCCTGGGCTAGTGCCCACAGATCCTCTGACTGCATTCAGCATGCGTGTCTTGACCCACAGTGGGCCCTCACAGCAGGGCCCTGGGCCATCTTCACTGGCTACTCTCAAGGACTAGAAGGGTCCAGTGCCATCCCAGGATAGTCAACTGCCAATCTCATCAGTCACCCTTCAAGTGTTTTATCAAGCCCATCCTGTAGATCCTTGCTACATGCAGTGTCATCCACAGACCAGCATGGTGGGGGTCACCTGGGAACTTGTTAGGAATGAAGACTCTCAAGGCCCCGCCCCAGAACTTCTGAATCTGCATCTGAGCTTTAGCAAATTCCCCAGGTGCTGTCTATGGACATGAAAGTTGAGAAGCCCTAATGGAAGTAATGCAGGAAAGGGAGAAGATCTCCTTCCCTCCAGAAGCTCACACTCTGGCAGAGAAGACAGGACATATAAAAATGAAGGTTGGGTGTAGTGGCTCAGGCCTATAATCCCAGCACTTTGGGATGCCAAGGCAGGTGGATCACCTGAGGTCAAGAGTTCGAGACCAGCCTGACCAACATGGTAAAGCCCTGTCTCTACTAAAAATACAAAAATTAGCTGGGCATGATACTGTGGGCCTGTAATCCCAGCTACTCTGGAGGCTGAGGCAGGAGAATTGCTTGAACTCGGGAGGTGGAGGTTGCAGTGAGCCAAGGTTGCGCCACTGCACTCCAGCCAAAAGCAAAGGATATATAAAAATGAGGTGAGAGAGTGGCATGCAAGTCTACACCATCAAGTGTGTTTTGGGAGGAAACCCGGAAGCTGAAGACCAAGACTAAGTGCTGCCTCAGCCACTTACTTCTACTGAGCCTCAATTTCCTCATCTGTAAAGTGGGGATAACACTTGCCCTGTCTACCTTACAAGGTTGTCCTAAAGATCAAAAAGGAAGGGAAAGCACGATTCTCATCTAAAGTACTATTTAATGTTAAATGTACTCTAAGTGCTACCGAAGTTCAGAGAGGAGACGGCTCAGGGTGATTGGAAGAGTCTGGGAAGATCCAGCAGAGGAGTAGGGAGCTGGGAGTACTGAGTCATACCTAAACCAGGTGCTACAGTAAATAAAGCAAGATGGAAAAGGGCACATGCTGACCACTGCACCCAACACCACCTAAGCCTGGGCCACAGGGAGCTCGCACTGACCTACTTTCACCCACTCACTCCTCACAGTCTATGGAAGGCAACACCGTGGGTCTCAGAAACACACAGCCAGTGCTCACAAGTGCTTTCCAGAAGACAAAGAGCAAGCAGAGATGGTCTTCGTGGCAAGGCTGGCAAGAAGCTCAACTGCTGCAAAACGTCTTAATAACTCTGGGTTGGGGTAGAGGGGGATGGACTTTTTATCATTTTGCAGAGCTGACCTGTAAGGGTGGCTAGACACTGCAAGAGGATGCGTGGAGGAGGGGGAGGTAAAGGAAATGGGCCAGTGAGGTCTTGGGTAATAGTTTTCCTACATAATGTTTATAAGCCTTTGCTATGTACTTGATGTTTTCATACTTAAATATATTCCTCACTATGATCCTATCAGACGGGGACTTCTGTCCCCACTTCACGGATAAGGAAACTGGAGATTTAGAATTTGAAGCCAGGTTGGTCTGCTTTCCAAAGCCCACGACCTTAACAGCAAGCTAAACTTGCAGGGTCATCTGAGAATCTCTGGTCTTCCCCATGCAGTTGAAACAATCAGTGTGGCTGTACTTTTGTTGTGAGACCTGGCTCTTTCTGACTCACTGACGTTTGCCATGCTTGTCCTGAGCTTCTCCAGAGAAATGCTGTCTTCTGGCAGGAAAAGATAAAAACGGCTGATATAAATGAGTCACTGCACTCACTATAATTAACAGTGATGCAAGAGCCAGATGCAAAATAAGAGGGGCCTCCGGACCTGACTCTTAGGCTGCTCAAACTTTGAGCTGCATGTTAATGCAGAACGGTCTCCATGCTAGGCTTCCGTCTGTTTGAGACGCATTTTAAATGAAGAAATGAAACCCGGAATGCATGCAAATTCCAAGATAAGGGAGATGAGAAGGGCTGCGCCAAATTAATCTCCTTATTTACAATTCAAAAACCATACACTAGAACCAGAAAGAGAGTTTATAGTTTATAGATACAGATCTTTGCTTTCACACTCAGCTGCCCTGGAAAGGCTGAGCAGTTTTCAATCTGCTGAGCTGATTTACAGCAAGTACAGTTGTAAATTCAATTGTACTAGATGTTCAGCCTATGCCCTCCCAGTGCTGCACCTGTGAACTTTTCAAAAGGACCAGTTATCATGAACATCTCTCTATTCTCTTTTGCTGATCTGGAATAAGAAGTGATGCAATGATAACCTGATTAAAACAAACCTTAAAACATAATTCTTGGCCAGGTGCGGTGGCTCACGCCTGTAATCCCAGCACTTTGGGAGGCTGAGGTGGGCAGATCACAAGGTCAAGAGATTGAGACCATCCTGGCCAACATGGTGAAACCCTGTCTCTACTAAAAATACAAAAAAATTAGCTGGGCATGGTGGCACGCACCTGTAGTCCCAGCTTCTTGGGAGGCTGAGGCAGGAGAACCACTTGAACCTGGGAGGCAGTGAGGTTTCAGTGAGCTGAGATTGCACCGCTGCACTCCAGCCTGGCAACAGAGCAAGACTCTGTCTCAAAAAAAAAACCAACCAAAAAAACATAATTCTCACCACACCATCCACAAACCCTATCCAACCACAGCACGAACACAACCACTCTGTAATGCAAGGTGAAGGCATTCTCTGCTGCTTCTGGGACAGATAATTCCTTCCTGAAGTTTGACAGAGAGAAATAAATTGTAGGGGTCAGGACCTGGATAGGCTCACTAGTAGCCATCGATGTTGGTGGCGTCTCCTCTTACCTGGTTAAAAGAGGCACAGTGGCCTTGAGATTTGAACACAACACAGCTGATGGAATCTTGCCACTTTCCTTTTGAATAGACTTTAATTGAGAGCAAAGTGAAAAAATGCAGGTTACAATTTTAAGTGTTATCATCAATACCTTGTAAGATCAACACCCAGTGATGCAGCTAGTACTTATACATTTCCTAATTTTAGTTGTCAAAGAGCAGATCATTATCAGACATATATTTACATAACAATTTCAAGCAACAGTAAATAATAAATTCCCTCCCTTAAAAAACAGAACACAACACACACACACACGCACGCACGCACACACAACCACCTTTAAACAATGGATTTCCTCACCCAGTTAAGTCTCATTTTTTTTCACATATACTTGTAGACCCAAAGTTACTTAAGAAGAGTCTTGTCAGTGGAGATCCTGGACCAGCCCCTATTTTCTTTTAAAGTCACTTTAATTTTTACAACCTGAAGCCACATAACCAGCATGGTTTGTATACACTAGGGATACCCCCAATGAAGAAAATGAATTCCCCTTCATTTGTGTGAGATATGTACATCTATGAAGACACATATGGTTACCACTCAAAAGAGTCAAAAACATACAAAAAAAATCTCAGATCTTCATAGCTTCTTAAGAGCAGTGTGCTAATGTTCACACTGAATTAACTGAATGGTAAAATTCTTTTCCATTTCTATACAGAGGTACTGGTTAGTTCTGATTCTTTCTTCAGCTGCTTGCAACGCATGAGCTTTAAAAGTTGCCTGGCAGAACTACAGGCTGCTTTCCAGGTTAGCAGCCCGCCTGACCTCGGGAATGTTAGACAAGACTCACCCCCGATGCCTTGCTCTCTGATTTATTTCTTGCTGTTGCTGTTAGTAAATGGAAACCATGACAAAGTTTACATTAGCAGACACACACACATGCCCTGGCCTATAAATATTCCATGATAGAAAATGGTACAATAATTCCATCCCCAGCGAAAACGAGCATAGAAAAAAGAAGGGAAGGGTCAGGGGGACATGATCAGCCATTGCTCTTCTTACAGTAGAAAATCCAGACCAAATGGCAATGGGCTTTTAACTAACCGGACACTGTTAGCTGCTTCTCCAGGGCCTGTGAGTCAACTAAAAGGAGGCAGAGCAGAGACCAACTCTTCCAGGCACACCTGTTAGTTTCCAGAAGCACTGGTATCTTGTCTTGGAAGTTGGATGAAGAAGATCAGCTGAAGTTTCCTTCTTACAGAGGTGAGTGAGGAGGAATGTGAGAGTCAGACTTGAAAGCAGTTCACACACTGTGCTGCCTGGGACACAGAACTGTCCCCGAAGGAGACCCCTCAAAGTGCCAGCTGGAGTTTGGTCATGTTTCTCTGATGCATGTTGTGATGGCGGACTAATTCATCTGAGCGGGCAAACTTTTTCTGACAACTTGGCCACCGACAGCTGAAGGGCTTTTCACCTGTTGACACAATTGCCAGTCAGAGATACTTGCAATGAAGGGACAGGCACAAGTTCAATTAACAAGGCCCGAGTGAAGTCATCACAAGGCACCCACTCTGAATTCCCCCAGCGTTGCGTCCCTGAGCTAACCAACTGAGCTCTTTTCCCGGGCAGCCTTGAAACATCAGCACCTCTGGGGGCTTTAAGGATCAAAATTTTGTAAAAAAGTCATATTCTTAGGTCAGAAAACTTGGAAAATGGGAGACAAGGAATGAGTCAAGTTGGAGGAAATATCTGAGCAATTCATAATTAAGGGGAAAAACATTTGTTTCAGTCTCCGCTGATAGAATGTTTAACTGTGTAAATTTCTCGCTCTTGCTGAGTAAGTTGGGAACTGAGCTGAAATGGGCCGCAGAAGCCTCCAGGTCACTACTCTGCGTATTACTGAGTGATCACTGTCCAGGGATCTGAGCTGTGACTGAAGCTTTAACACTTCTCTCTGTGCAGATACTCTGGATGGGCTGGATACTTTAAAATAAATCACTGATACCAGTTTGCATGTTATGTGTTGTTTTTCTCTTAAAGTGTTACTGAGAGCATATCCTGTTGTATGGAAGATTCAAGACGGGGCATGGTTCTTAGATTTTTAATAAGCTTGCCAAAAGATTGAGGCTTCTCCACCCAAGGAGACCTCAGACATTCTTTCCAAGCCTCCTTCTCATTAGCGACAATAACTAGTATTTATTTGATGGTTAACATATGCCAAGCCTTGTGCCGGGAGTCACACACACACCCTAATGTAGTCCTTAACAACAGCCTGTAGGGGAAGCGTTATTAACCCCACTCTACAGATGAGGTTGGACATCAGTTGAGGGCAGATCCAGGCAGGACTCCAGGTTTGTCAAATTCCAGAGCCCATGCTCTTTCCAGTATCACACCTCCTAGGCTTAGCCATGATGGAAAAGCAGCTGCGGCTCCATCCTAAGGAAGAATGCGCGGGAGCCAATCCCTGTGTCACCTGACAGATCTTCTCAGATACTGCTGGTCCCACTTGGCCTTCTCTGAGAACTACTGGTTTGGACAAGCATTGAGAAATGTCCCAGGGTCAGATTAGGGGCCAATCAAATGTGGTATTAAACAGTCTGCTGGTGAAACAGGTCATGTCGCACATACTCGGGGAGCGTGGCAGCAGGGTACAAGGAACTGTAACACTTTGCCACCAAATGACGAACTCAGGACTAAGTCAAAGAAGCATCAAAGACACCTGAGGAAGGGAAGCAAGATCCCATCCCGCCAACCCTGGGGCACAGGTGCCTTGGCTGTGTCTGTAGGTGCAGCCAGTTTGGGCCGAGTAGCTGGGGCTGCCCGGGGGCTTGTGATGTCGTGTTTTCCTTCCCTGGCTGTTCCTCTGCTCTTCCTAGGCTGGCTCCCAAAGGCTGGCTCCTAATGGACAAATCCCAACCCTGTCTCTCGTCTTCTTCATTCCTCTCAGTCTCTCCATGGTGTTCGGCTTTGGTGACTTTGACTCTACTTGCCTCTCTCTCCTCCCCGGACTGCAGAGTAAATGCCTGCGCTTTCTCCAATAAAGAAGCAAGTGAGACAAGGTGGGCTGGAACCAGACAGAACTGGACTTGCTACTTACTAGCTTTGTGACTTTAGACAAGCCACTGAACTACTATTGCCTCAGTCTCCTCATCTGTAAGATGGGAATCAAATATGTCTACCTTACTTTTTTTTGTTTGCTTTGAGACAGGGTCTTGCTCTGTTGCTTGGGCCAGAGTGCGGTGGTGGGATCACAGCGCACTGCAGCCTCAGCCCCCCAAGCAAGCTCCAGTGATCCTGCTACCTTAGCCTCCAAAATAGCTGGGGCTACAGATGCATACAGCCATCCCCAACTACTTTTTGTATTTTTTGTAGAGATAGGGTTTTGCCATGCTCCCCAGGCTGGTCTTGATCTCCTGGGCTCAATCGATTCCCCCACCTCAACCTCCCAAAGTGCTGAGATTACAGGTGTGAGCCACCACACCCGAGCCTACCTTACTCTACTTACAAGCATGTTGTGAAGACTTTGATAAGCTAAGCATTAACCCTCTTTCCAAAGGTAGGAAATATGCAACAAAGGTGGTGCTATCTGTATTATGAATCACACCAGCCTTGCAGAAAGCAAAAACCTTCAGCAGCCAGTGAATAAATGCCCTGTTCTCCTCTCTGTACTAGTATGAAGGAAATAATAACCACACACTGATACTGGTCCAGCAGAAACCGAGACCACTCCTGGGGCATTAACTTTCAGCAGAGCAAGGACTCGGTTCTCTGAAAATAGTGCCATGAAACATGTGCTCTCAGAAGAATAAATGTTTGGCTTTTGTTGCTAGAATGTTGCTAGAATTTCTGCTGCTTTTCTGTAAAGTTGATTATCATATCAAACAGAGTGATAAAATGTATGATGCAACAAACTGGAAACAGTAGGGACCTGGCTTATCTCTTCATTTTCATTCTGCAAACTCCAGCCATTCTTTTCCCACCTTTCTCCTTCTCTGTATTTCCACCCTCCCCTTCTTTAAAAAATAGTATTATTTGTTATTTAAAGATAGCCATGCACTATTCCTTCTCTTCACTGAGTCTGAGTCTTTCCCAATCCCTCTCATCACAATTTCATTCCACAATAGTTTAAAAAAATAATGAAAAATAAATGTGAAGAAAAGTTTACGCACTTGTTTTACCTGTATGAGTCCTGGTGTGGGTCTTCAGATGGTCAGACCGGGAGAACTTTCGCTGACAAGTTTTACACTGGAATGGTTTCACACCTAAATGGACAGAGAAGGTCTAGCCTCGGCCCTAACAACACAGGGCACAGCGAGGCCCATGAGGCTGACTTCAGGCAGCTGGAGGAGCCCGGCATTTCCAGCCATGCTTGCCATGTCTGCATCTGTCTCGCCCTCAGATTTCCCCAGACCCCCAGGCCCAGCAAGAATCACGGATTCTGCACAGTAACCTTCCAGGACCCACTTCTGTCTTGGGATCAACAATTTCTTAACCACAGAGGTCCAGCTTCTCACCAGCTGGAAGATCTCAGCTGTGTCAGAGACAGGAAAAGTGAATCACATGCTACAAATCGGATTCCACTCTCCATCATCCTCATTCTTTGCTGATGCTCAGTGTATCATCAGCCCACTGCTAGTGGGATCTCACTGTTCTGTGGTTTGCAGGAGAAATGTGGGGTGTTTCCTTTTCTTTCTTTTTCTTTATTTAAAAGAAGGAAAATCTCCAGAGATTATGGGGGAAAAAGTACCGGAAAAACTAAACACATGGCTGACTCTCTCATTCATGTTCAACAACAGAGAATGGTGAAATCAACCCTAGCCCAAGGGAACACGACTTCCAGCAATGAGAAGTGAACCTACAAACCTGTATGTCTCCTTTGGTGTCTTTTGAGCTGGTCTGAACGAGAAAACCTTCGCTCACAGTCCTTGAAGTCACACTGGTATGGTTTCTCACCTTGAGGAAGACACATATTCTGTTTGAAAATGATACTGGAAACGGGGATCTCATTAAAGGCAACCTCTCCTCCTAGGAATGAACAGATCTCAAAATGCCTAAGGCACTTTGCTGGAGTTTGTTAGGGTAGGATGATCCCTAACCTGCAAGATAGAAATGATGGCAGCTCAGGGGCCAGAGGATTCTGCCCCAGGGCTCACATCCAGATCTGCCATTAAAAAAAAAATTCGCTAGGTGAGGTGTGGTTTCCTCATTGTAAAATGGGTCCAACAATCCAACAACTTCAAAAGATTTATGACCTTCTTGTAAAAGGCTCAGCCCAGGGCCTAGCACAGAAGGAGTGTTCAAAAAATATTAGCAGAAAATACATAGACAAATAAAAACCAAAATCTTTAACTCCCAGGCTGAATCTGAGGCAGGATTCTGGGATGCACGTGCCTTGAGATCAGCCTCATGAAATAAGTGTTTTATGTTTTACAGACCAAAGATCTGGTGTTCTCTGCTACTGACTCCCTGTTCTTGAGTCAAGCAAACATGACTCCGTGGTTGTGAGACCCTCAAGTTACACCAAAAGCCAAAGCATTGAGAAAGTTTTTGGTGCTCCCTTTATCCAAGACAAGTCAGCAACAGGATTACCCAACCTCCTGTCTCAGAATAGAGAAGCCTCACCCCTGTTCTCGCTACCCAAAGTTCAGCCAAATACTGGAACCTGAGCCCCAAGAGAAGTGAGCGACCCTAGGCCTAGACAATGCCACTTCTCTGTTTCCCAGAAGCAGCCTCCTTGACCTGGGGGAAAATCCAGTTTCATTGGTGTAGCTTCAAAAATCATCATCTCTCTCTCTTTCATTTTTTTTTTTTTTTTTTGGCAGAGTCTCACTCTGTCGCCCAGGCTGGAGTACAGTGGTGCTATCTCAGCTCACTGCAACCTCCGTCTTCCGAGTTCAAGCCTCAGCCTCCCGGGTAGCTGGGATTACAGGTGTGGACCACAACACCTGGCTCGTTTTTGTATTTTTAGTAGAGACGGGGTTTCACCACACTGGCCTGGCTGGTCTCGAACTCCTGACCTCAGTGATCCGCCCGCCTTGGCCTCCCAAAGTGCTGGGATTACAGGCGTGAGACCCTGCGCCTGGACTTTTTTTTTTAAGTGATCACATAAAAAAACCAAACCAACAGTCAATTTTCCCCTTCCTGTCTGGTTGATTATTACTGACCCAAGCAGGTAAGTTTTCCTTTGGACTATCTCTTCCAAAACTTCACAGTGATCTTGCCCACTGATCTCCCAAAACCACCTGATGACTATATTCCCAGGCTAGCTCCTCTCTCTTTAGAAACGCTAATAGTATTCTAACGCCAACATGATTCCCACACAGGTCTCTTTAATTCTGTGGCACTTTCTCTCTACCACTCTGCTCTGCCCTTCTGGAAGACAGTTTGCTGACCTCTGTAATAAAGGATGGATAATCAGAATGCAAAATGGCCCCACAGCCTCTTTCCATCACCTGGATCAGACCTTTCAAAGCAGTGCTTACTTTCCATCCTGGAAATCACCTGTGTCCTTAGCAGTGTGAGAGCCTGGAAAAGGAGTTCTTGAACCATGTTTGCCCAAGACTGGACAGTGGACACACTTACCAGTGTGCTTCCTGCTGTGCATCTGTAAGTGGGACAGCTTAAAATATCTCTTATTGCAGCCTGGGTAAGCACACATGAAGGGGCGTTTCTCACTAGTCTCAGATGCCGACCGCACAAGGGTCGGGGCTACTCCAGGCACGCGCCGCACATCCTGCAGGCAGAGAGCAAGCGGAAGGGAGGCTTTAAGCCACATGTGAACATTCACGTAGGTCCTGAGGGAGCGTGAGCACTGGAATATATCCGAAGAAGGGATGGCAGGTCCAGACCTAAAACCACTCCCATTCACACTCCAGATCCCCGTGGCAGACATCACTAATGGATGCTGGATCATGACATTCTACAATGCAGTGCTCTAAGACCATCACTACTGAGCAACCAAAAGTGGCTCTTGAGATGAAACCTACATGGAATGGCTGTCCCAGAGCCTCTGCAAAAGAAATGCTGGTGCCTGGAAGAGCTCCCAATCCATTCTATCTCAGCTTCTCCTCTTGAGGTAGTGATGTCTGCAAGTCCAAAGTCCCAAAGTCTAACTGCTCCCTCCCACTTGGAGACATGACCACATGACTCAGAGCCAATCAGCAAAGGGTGGGGACATCCTTATTAGAAAAAAGTGGGATAATGAATGAGCCCTAAACTTACCAGATCGTCCAAGTGTAAGTAAATGACATGGAAGGAGGAGCCCCTGGATTTAGGGGTCCCATCCGTGAAGGGGAGCAAAACCCACCAGAGGGCCACAGTAAAGCCAGCACAACCTTTAATAGTGACACCAGAAAGCACTGGAACCTGTCTGCCTTCTGTGCACTGCACACATCCTTTGCAGGGCATCTGCTGCTCCCCTTTATCTTGTGGAAGTGCAGTGTGTGTGTTGTCAGTCTTCCAAGAATAGGAACTGGAGGAAAACGGAGAGGCAAGCTCCCCTTCCTCCTCTTGGGGTCAGTGAGTCATAAATGGGAGCTGAGCAAGTGCTTGAGTGGCCGCTAAATTCTCCTTATTCCTTTACAGATGTGCAAATCAACCCCAAAGGGGGTAAGATGCTGACACATGAGTGCATCCATGTTTTGGTTTTGTTTGTTCTTAAGACAGGATCTTATTCTGTTGCCCAGGCTGGGGTACAGTGGCATGATCAGGGCTCACTGCAGCCTCAACCTCCCAGGCTCAAGTAATCCTCCCACTTCAGCCTCCTAAATAGCTGGGATGACAGGTGAAAGCCATCACGCTCAGTGTTTTTATTGTTGTTGTTGTTTTTTTTTTTTTTTTTTTGGTAGAGATGGGGTCTCCTTATGTTGTTCAGGCTTGTCTCAACCTTTCAAGGTCAAGGGATCCTCCCACCTTGGCCTCCCAGAGTGCTGGGATTACAGGTGTGAGCCACTAGGCCCGGTCTAAAGTGCATTCATGTTTTGTGCTAAGACCCGGAACCACTTTTGAGCATAACCAACTCCTTGCCCTGTGCATTTCCCACCCTACCCCACACTTATGTTCTAGTCCCTATTTCACACTGCCCTGCACTGAAAAGTCACTTTCTTTTTTGGAAGAAAAAATGCTGTATTGACATACAACACAACATTGATATTAATAAACCACAGTGTCTCAGGGATAATGGTGGCATAAAATTAAATGGTGAGCTAGCTGTTGGATTGGAATACTCAATACCTGTCCTGTCTGGAGTTGTTGAGAGGCCACGACAAGTGAGCCTGACAAACTGGGCTTGGTGAGAAAGAAAGCAAAGGAAGCATTTTCCAATTCCCTTCATTCATCTTAGAAGTACTGCACGTGGGAAGAGGAGTTGTTAGTCTCAGCAAGGGTCCTGGTGAAGGATTCTGATGGTTTTCGTCAGGGGAGAGGCTTGATATCTCCCCAAACCTTCATCAGATTTCCATATTTCTGTAACCCTTGCCTTTATTCCTCTCCATTGAAAGAACTGGGAGTAGGGAGCACACTGTTCTCTCTTCGTGTCACTTCTGGAAACATTAATCAGAACATCTCAGAGCTACTTGCCCCACTTTTCAAGTGGGGTCTGGCCCAGATACAATTTATTTCTAGGGTACTGACTATTCTGCTGAAAGTATCACTGCTACTACTCATGCGGCAGCCATGGATTGATGTTTATAAGCCATAAAAGAAACCCTTAGTAACTGCATGTGGTTCCGACCACCTAAAAAAGAGACTCTGCAGAGAAGGCAGACTACAGGTCTATGGAGGTGGCAGACCAAACGTGTCTACTGAATTCTCCAAAACTTTTACCTTTGTTTTTGAGACAGAGTCTCACTCTGTCACCCAGGACAGAGTGCAGTGGCATGATCTCAGCTCACTGCAACCTCCGCCTCCCAGGTTCAAGCGATTCTCCAGCCTCAGCCTCCTAAGTAGCTGGGACTACAGGCCCGCGCCACTGCGCGTGGCTACTTTTTTGTATTTTTAGTAGAGATGAGGTTTTACCATGTTGACCAGGCTGGTCTCGAACTCCTGACCTCAGGTGATCTGCCTGCCTCAGCCTCCCAAAGTGCTGGGATTATAGGCATGGGCCACCTTGCCCAGCCTAAATAAATAAATAAAATTTAAAACCAATGCTTTAAAAATCCCAGTGCTGGGATTACAGGCATGAGTCACAGCGCCTGGCCAACTTTCACCTTTATACTTTACTTTCTTCGTGCTCCTTAGAGACTTCCCCCTCCCCTAAACTGTTCACCACCCTCTGCCTCCCTAAGAAGCAGTATAATGAGGTAGTTATAAACAGGGGGTCTGAAGTCAGGTTAGACCTGTGTGATTAGTCTCGGCTCCACCGTTTACTAGCTATGTGATTCCGGGCATATTATTCATCACCTCTGGGCTTCAGTTTCCCCATCCATGAAATGGAGAGAATAACAGTACCTACCTCATAGGGCGTATTGAAGATGAAATGAAGGGGGAAAGGCCGCATACAGATAAGGGGAAACCTTATGCTAAGAGAAAGAAGTCAGCCCGAAAAGGCTACATCTAATATGATTCCAACTATACGACACTCTGAAAAAAGACCAGTGATGGTTGAGAGAAGATGGAGGGAAGAATAGGTGGAGGAGAGGGAATTTTAAGGGCAGTGAAACTATTCTGTATGATACTAGAATAATAGGTACATGGCATTATGCATTTTTCAAAACCCATAGAACTGCACAATACAAAAAGTGAACCCTAATGTAAACTATGGGTTTTAGTTAACAATAATGTATCAATATTGGTTCATCAGTTATAACAAATGAACCACATCAAGACAAAATGGTACTAATAGGGTAAAGTCCATATTTTTCTAAAGTCTATGTATAAAACTTAGCACAATGCCTGGTATATAGAAAATGTCCAGCCATAGGTGGTACAGTTAGTGTTATTATCATCAACAATTGGCAAGACATGGGTCCTCCTGTGGGCATTCTTCGATGTAGAACAAATATTAGAAGTCAAAAGTCCAGGCGGTTAATTCAAACCCAATTAGCTCACATACAAAAGCTGCACAGCCCACCCTGGAGAAATCAAACGGAGCAGTAAAGGCAGCAAGGAAAGGATTCTGTGGGAGCATCTTGGGCTGCGTCAGGCAGGGGGCAGCCTCTCTGGGAGAGAACATAGCCATCTTTTCAGACCCAGGGGACCAGCAGGGGTCCCTGATGCTAAAGGAGCCTGCAATGAAGAAGAGTCTTGCCAGGGCCAAAGAGTCCATCAGTAAGGAACTAAAGGGCCGGCCACAGTGCAGTCGGCTTCCCGCTGAGGCCTCTCTGCGTGCTCACCTGAATGCCTCTGAAGACACCGTGCGTGTGGATTCTGTACTGGGCGCCGCAGAGGATGGGTGTGGTGTGGTTATCGCTCTCGTACCCTGTGCCGTGGCTGCAAACACAAAGAAGGGAAAAAAGGCTCAGGATGGCTCACAGTCGCCATTTAGAAATGCTTATCTGCAATCAGGAGGGAATGATTGTTTTTAAAGCTCACAGAACGAAAAGAGTTGGTTTTTGACTCCCTCCACGGGGCCACTTTAGATGCAGGGTTCTGCGGGGGGCGGGGCCGCTGGACCCTGGGGCCGCCACCTCGCAGCCCCTCCCTCATCCTCCGGTTCTCGAAGGCGTGCACCGCCCGGGTCTCCCTCAGACATGCCGGGGAAAGCCACAGTGGCAGGGTTTCATCCTCGGCAAGTTGTTTACCATCTGAACGGCAGGGCTGACAGCTGCAGGTATCTCAGGAATGAGCAGAATGCCTCAAGCTTCACGTTAAGTGCACTGAATTTTTGTTGGCACCTCATGACTCAGTTTTTACCAGATAGCACCAAAAAAGTGATGACACTTACAAGAAGAGATGTCGCGTCCTCAGAAGTGGGGATTACACATCAGTGGCCCCACTCTGCTGAAACAACAGGTCAGTTTTCCAGATCAACTTAACTCTTGGTAGCCAAGATGTGCCCTAGATGGAGGCACTGGAGAATCTTCCTCCAGCATTCGACCGACTAGTCCCCTCACTGGTGCTCAGGTTAACCATGGACTACATAGGAAGAGCTAAAAGATGTGCAATGCTGAAAAGGACAACTTGGAAGGGGCGGATGTTCTGCTCTAAAATTATTCTCTCCTTCAGATACAATGCCGCTATCCGCTCTACAGTGATTTCACTTCCAGATGAGTCAGAGGGATGTTTTTCACCCACGCCAGCAGCACATTAGAATCACATCTAGAAGCACCGAGGAGAGCTCTCATCAAATAGCTCTGTAAAATGAAGCAGCTGCTTTGCAAAATATCTGGCAGTTCCTCAAAAGGTTAAACATAAAATTAACATATGACCCAGAAATCCCACTCTTCGGTATATTCCCAAGAGAAATGAAAACAGATGTCCACACAAAAACTTGTATGCATTGTGCATTGGCAGCGTTATTCCTAAGAGCCAAAAAGTAGAATCAACCCAAATGTCCATCAACGGATGAATGGATAAACCAAAGAGAGTATCTTCATGTGATGGAATATTATCTTCATATGATGGAATATTATTCAGCAATAAAAAGGAGCAAAGTACCAATACATGCTACAATACGGATGAACCTTTAAAATATCATGCTAAGTAAAATAAGCCACTCACAAAAGGCCACATGTAATATGACTGCATTTCTATGAAATGTGCACAATAAGCAAATCTATAGGGACGGAAACTAGACTAGTGGTTGGGTGACCTGAACTGGGGGAGTTGAGAAGACATGGAAAATGACTGCTGAAAATGTCCTAAAACTGTGGTAATGGTCATACACTGTGAATATACTAAAAACCATTGCATCGTACACTCTAAATGGGTAAATCATACAGTCCATGAAATCTATAAATCTGCTTTTTAAAAATTACCAGCTTTGGGGATGTATGGGAAGGATGCATCAGTTTGTTTGTGTGTTTGTTTTGAGAAGGAGTCTCGCTCTATCACTCAGGCTGGAGTGTAGGGGTGCAATCTCAGCTCACTGCAACCTCCACCTCCCAGGTTCAAGCAATTCTTGTGCCTCAGCTTCCAGAGTAGCTGGGATTACAGACACACGTCACCACGCCCGGCTCATTTTTGTATTTTTAGTAGAGACAAGGTTTCGTTATGTTGGCCAGGCTGGTCTCGAACTCCTGACCTCTGGTGGTCAGCCCATCTCAGCCTCCCAAAGTGCTGGGATTACAGGTGTGAGCCACCGTGCCCAGCTGCATTAGCATTTTTAAAAGTCTCCAGGTGGGATTAACTGGCTGTCAGCACTGAGAATTCCATTCTCTGCCTCCATTACTCTAGCAGTTGGTTCCAGGGGTCCTGGGCAGGGAGGCAGGTAAGCTGGTGGGTGGATTAGTCCACTCCATCTAATGGGGTGTGGGGAAGCCTGGAGCCGACTCAACACTCACTCAGAGGAGAGAGAGTTCCTGGAAGGGAAGAGTGTCTGCCAGGACAACTGAAATGTTCACACCCCCTAGGGCCACAGAAGCTGTGGGGTTTCACATTTACTTCTGGCTCCAAGCATTTTAGAAACAACTGCCTGCCTCTCTAACCTACCATACCTTCTCTGCACATCCTTCAAGTGACTTTTCACATATCTGGGGGCAGGGGGAATATCTCAGAGAACTAACCCCAGGGTCAAACATGCAAAAATTGGGCAGAAACGCCAAACCCAAAGAACATATGCCCTTCTGGCCCTTAGCCTGTGTTTTCTGGGACAAAGAAGCTGTGTCTGCCTTCCTCGCAATTACTTCGTACAGTCAGTGGGAAAGTGAGAGGTACTGACAATGGTCATGTGGCAGCAGAAAGAGGGCAGGACCAGAATGGTGCCATACTGCTGCCAGAACATTTTGCCTCCAAGGCTGTGAAGAGAAGCTGCCTTCGCTTGCTTCAGTCATCTGTATGGAACCAAAATGTGACTTACACATTTTCTTTCTTTTTTTTTTTCAGAGCCTGCTCTGTTGCCCAGGCTGGAGTGTAGTAGTGCGATCATAGCCCACTGCAGCCTTCAACTCCCAGTCTCAAGTGTTCCTCCTGTTTCCATCTCCCGAAAAGCTGGGACTATAGGTGCCCCCCACCATACCCAGCTGTTTTTTATTTTTATCTTTGTAGAAATAGGGTCTTGCTATGTCATCCACAGAATGGTCTCGAACTCCTGGGCTCAAGTGATTCTCCCACCTCGGCCTCCCAAAGTGCCAGGATCACAGGAGTGAGCCACTGCCTCCGGCCTACTTTCCACATTTTCTAGGGCTGAAGGATTTCTAGGGACACAACATTAAAGTTCTGCCATCAAAGGGTAAAAATTAGAAATCTATCTTGACAGCTGAGCTCTGGGTGTTAGCTGGGTTCCCGGAGGATGGGGGCACGGGAACAGACTTTCCTGAAAACAACTGTCTCGTGAAATGAAGTGTTGTGATGCTCGAAGGAAACAGCAATCCTCACAGCCAGATGCAAACCACAAACAAAAGAAGCAACAAGACCGTACCTGCCGAATATGCCAGTAGATTCTCCTACCAGGTGCATGAAGAAAAACAGCCAGGCCCCTGCCTATGGGGTCTCCAAAAGACAAACACACCAGTGCAATTCCACCTATGGAAACCTGCAATTCAACACTTCCCAATGTGGTGTGTCCAGAACACCAAGTACAACTTACTGACATTTGATATGGTAACCATTCTCTCTAAGTAAGTTTTAAAAAAGCAACTCGGTGGTCTGGGAACCATAGACTAATAGAGATAGAAAGGACCTAGAAAGGCCATCTATACCAACCCCCATTCAAAGCAGAAATCTCTTCTAGCTCATGCCCAACAGCTGATCAACACGACTGGTGACTAGTTTTCAAGAGAGGCCATTCCATTTTAGGAGAGCTTTAAAAACAAGCTGAAATCTTCCTTCTCATTTCTGCCTTCAGGAGAACCACTGAGTGATTACTATTTTATAGTCGTCTATGTGTATCTCCTCTGCTCCATGGTAAACTTGGTCTTGAGTACAAAGACTCCCTGCTCCTCTCTGCATCCTCTAAACTCAGTGACTGAGGCCGGTTGCAGTGTCTCACACCTGTAATCCCAGCACTTCGGGATGCTGCGATGGGTGGATTACCTGAAGTCAGGAGTTCAAGACCAGCCTTGCCAACATGGCAAAACTCATCTCTACAAAAATACAAAAATTAGCTGGGCGTGATGGCACACGCTTGTAATCCCATCTACTTGGGAGGCTGAGGCAGGAGAATCACTTGAACCCAGGAGGCAGAGGCTGCAGTGAGCCAAGATTGCACCACTACACTCCAGGCTGGGCGACAGAGCAAGACTCCATCTCAAAAAAAAAAAAAAAAAAAAAGATTTCCAACAGTGTTCATGTTTTTCTGTTTTGTTTCCTAGTAGACTTCCTTTTGAGACATAGGATACTTGACCCTGCTAAATGACAGGGAAAAGGGATTTGATGAGTCCTTGGCCAAGATATTGAAGAAGATCACAGGAATTGACAGCCAAGTGTCATGAGGGTGGCTATGGTTCCAAGTGGGAAAAAGAACAGTGGGCCTAGGGCAGGCAGGTAAAAATATGGGAGAGGAAATTCAGGGTAATGTGACTGCTCCTCCTGTCCCACCACAGAGGCCACTCTGTGCTAGAAGCCACTCTCCAGCTTAACAAAGATACTTTAGACAACAGTTCCTTTATTGTTCAACCAAGCACAAATCATCCATTTACGTATTTAGTCCATCATTCCCTATCTTGTCTACAAGAACATCAAAAACATCAAATATCTTTTTGCAATGAAGAGCCACTATATTAGTGAACTTCCACCATTGGACTGGTAATTCTACTCAAAAAGAAACAGACTTGGGCACGTGTCTTGCCTATCACTAACCAACCTTGGTAATGATCTCCGTTTTCTCCCCAGCTTGTTCTCAAAGATCTAGCTTAATAACTTTCCCAATAATTCATGTTAACTCTGTGGTTTCCAGAATCCACCAGTTTTTTTTTTCCCCTACTTAAAAACGAAGACATATATCTGTCTCAACTCTTCGGTCACCTCTCTTATTCTCCATGAATTTCCAGACTATTGGATAGGAGGAAGTCATTTTATGTGTTTGCTAAATTGGTCAGAATATGGATTTGACTCTTTTAATTTAAAACAGAGCCACAGATTCAAATATTCCTACAGGGGCCAAGTAAGACAAGTAAAATGAAGAAGGCCCAAAAGAATGAGATGGCACTGGACTCGCAGGGACAGTCACCCTGGCCACACCACCCTCTGACCAACAGAGGCAGCCACAACTCAGCTCTCCCAGCCAATAACTATAAACAATCCAGCATTGCTACATCTTTCTATTCTCAACGAAAAGTAGGAAATCTGGACTTTTTTGAGAGCACCTGAGTCATAAGTTCTTGCAAATAATTGAAATTATAAGAATCACTGTCAGGTCAAATAAAACACACATCTGGCCCAAGGGCCACCAATCTGCAACTTATTGTATGCATCTCATGAGCCTGGTGATTGAGATCAATAAAATTCATGTTTTTTTAAGCCATGTGGGTGTCTCACGCCTATAATCCCAGCACATTTGGGAGGCCGAGGCAGGAGGATCACTTAAGCCCCAGGAGTTCAGACCAGTCTGGGCAACATCATGGTAAGACCCTGTCTCTACAAAAAAAAAAAAAAAAAAAAAAATGCTGAATGTGGTGGTGTGTACCTATAGTCCCAGCTATTTGGGAGGCTAAAGTGGGAAGATCACTTGTGCCTAGGAGTTCAAGGCTGCAGTGAGCCATGATGGCATCACTGTACTCCAGCCTACGTGACAAGAGTGAGACCCTGTCTGTAAAAAAAAAAGTATCATCTATATATTTTATATACATATATGTGATATATAATATAGTCATAAATGTATAAAATATGTTGAATATATAAATAGAGAATATATACTTATACATAAATATATATTTTTTCCAATCCTTAGCAGAACCCAAGGAGTCATTCATTAAGTTGTATCACCTTACACAAATGAAATTACTTCCCACAGACCACTACCGGTCCATGGCCTGGGGGTTGGGGACCTCTGGTATAAAGCAAGCACAAGGCTAACTGATAGAAATAGCTGCTTATGTGCAACAGAGCACGATTTTTACCCCCACCCCCCCCCAAAAAATTATTTCTATTGAACTGGGAAAATAAACTAAGCAGAAGCAGTTATCAGCAGAGCACTTTGTGGCTTCACTTCTGGCAGTGGCCTGGACTGTACATTTTCCTAAACAGCTTTAAAATGCATAAAAATGTATCCTGAGAAAGTCTGCTTTTCCTAGACAGCTTTAAAATACATAAACGTGGCAGGGCACAATGGCTCATGCCTGTAATCCCAGCACTTTGGGAGGCCGAGACAGGCCGATCACCTGAGGTCAGGAGTTCCAAGACCAGCCTGGCCAACATAGAGAAACCTCGTCTCTACAAAAATACAAAAATTAGCAGGGTCGGGTGGTGGGTGCCTGTAATTCCAGCTACTCAGGAGGCTGAGGCAGGAGAATCACTTGAGTCCAGGGGGCAGAGGTTGCAGTGAGCTGAAATCGCACCACTGCACTCCAGCCTGGGTGACAGTGCGAGACTGCGTCTCAAAAACAAAAACAAAAAAACACACACAAAAAAATGGATAAATACTTTTCTTAAAAGTTTGCAAAATGAGAAAAATGTCCCTCATATAACACAAATTATGAGCCCTCTTCACACTAAAAACGTATACACTGAGGTTTGGCCCAGGAGAAAAAAACAAAACACTTAACATTGCAAGAGTGGCTTCTTTAGAAATGATTAACTTTGATATTCCGCAGGCACATGAAGATTAATAAAAAGGAATTGAGGTTTTACAGATGAGGAAAACCAGAGCCGCCCTGAAATCCCTTATCAACAGAAGAGTTAAAGAGAGAAAAGAAAAAGAGCCTTTGGAAGGCAATTAGCATTCATATGAATATTCAAAAAGGGGGAACTTCGGCCTGTCATTTCTCTCTCCCACCTCTAGTTATTGGCCAGGCAGGCATCTCCCCATCTTCACCTCTGTCTTCTCCCCTCTGCAGAGTTAATCAGATTGAAGGGAAGCACCTGGGGACATTCAAACTCTTTTGTCTCCAAAACATGGAATTTACCCATCAACCCCTCTTCTCTCCCCACCCTGGATACTCAGGGCTCATACATGAGATGCTGAAATGGCTGCTTCTTTTCAGTGTCGACAATAAACCCCGCTGCAAGCCTTGAGAACCATCACCCCCTTGTTTAGTGTGCCACTTTCTGAGGAACAAGAACAAAGGATCCGTGCTAAGAAATTGTGCTTCCTTAAACACGAGAGGAGGCTGAACACAGTGCTACTCAACTACACTTACAGAGAGAAAGAAAGAAAGGAAAAGGAAGGAAGGAAAGAAGGAAGGAAAAAGGGAGAGAGGGAGAGGGAGAAAGGAAGAAAGGAAGGAAGAAAGAAAGAAAACAAGAAAGAAAAGAAAGAAAAAGAGAGGAAAAAACACAAATCAAATCAAGCCTCTAGGAAATACAGGGGAGGCCAGGCACTGTGGCTCATGCCTGTAATCCCAGCACTCTGGGAGGCTGAGGCAGGCAGATCACTTGAGTCAGGAGTTTGAGACCAGCCTGGTCAACATGCTGAAACCCCACCTCTACTAAAAATACAAAAATCATCTGGGTGTGGTGGCATGAGCCTGTAATCCCAGATACTTAGGGGCTGAGGCAGGAGAATCATTTGAATCAGGGAGTTGGAGGTTGCAGTGAGCTGAGATCACGCCATTGCACTCTAGCCTGGCGACAGAGTGAGAACCCATCTCAAAAAAAAAAAAAATACAAAAATTAGCCCAGGCGTGCTAGGACATGCCCATAATCTCAGCTACTTGGTAAGCTGAGGCATGAGAATTGCTTGAACCCGGGAGGCAGAGGTTGCAGTGAGCCGAGATCATGTCACTGTACTCCAGCCTGGCAAGAGAGAGAGAGAAAGAGAGGAAGGGAGGGAGGGAGGGAGGGAAAAAACGAAAGAGAGAGAGAGGAAGAAAGAGAAAGATCAGAAAAAAAGAAATACAGGGAGAGAGGCCCAAGTTTAAAAGACTAAGATGAAGCAATCTGCCAAATCCAGATTGTGGGATATTCTACCAGACAGCTGACCTGCTATTTCCACCAATAGCCTGAGAAGAAAAGGGAGGAGGGGGCTGTTATAAACTAGACTTAGGAGAGGACAACTACCAAATAAAACAAAACGCAACAAAACAATAAATCTCTGCATGAATACTGTACTCATCGTGTACTTGTATGAACCAGAGATTGCTGGACTTGAATTAATCAGCCCTGGGGGAACTTAGGGCCAAAAGATCCAGGAGCATTCCCTAGGAATTCTCAGTGGTTATGCCAGAATGCTTAGGTTTAACACTTTACTCAATGAATATCCAATTTCCCTGTAGCCACAGTAATTTCAGAAGTCACTTTCATGTCCACTTATCAGATCTTATTTGGGGAATGGATACTGGATTATCCACATTTAGAGCTGGTGGCAACCTGGCACAGATGCCACTAGATCAACATAAATATTATTTTACTCTTTAAGTGTGACATGATCCATCTCTTTACTTAAAAAAGTAAAATTTTTTAAATACCAGAAATAATTAAACAGTTTTAAACACTTGGGATGGGAAAAAGCTAAGCATAATCCAAAAGTCAAAAACTTGAAACTATGAGACAAAAACTTATTATTTTTACCATAAAATAGATCTGACAGAAAACAACCTATTAATAGAATTAAAATACAAACCAGAGAAAATATTTTCATTACATATGACAAGCAAAAGAACTCTTATAAAGCAAGAACTCTTTTTCTTTATTATTATTTTTTTTTTAGAGAGATGGTCTCACTCTGTTGACCAGGCTGGAGTGCAGGGGCATCATCATAGCACACTGCAGCCTCGAACTCCTGGGCCCAAGAAATCTCCCCACCTCAGCCTCCCAAGTAGCTGGCACTACAGGCATGCCACCATGCCCAGCTAATTTTTTAATTTTTTTGTTTTCTGTAGAGATGAGATCTTGCTATGTTGACCAGGCTGCTCTTGAATTCCTGTCTCAGCCTCCCAAAATGCTGGGATTACAAGCATAAGCCACCAAGCCCGGCAGGAAGAATTCACAAATTAATATTGTTACTAGATGAACTATCCCAGCTTCTAGCTAAAGCCAGCCCCACCAACTTATCTATGGAGCCCCTTCTCTCCCACTGATTCAAGGACACTGTTTCAGTGATTCTGTCCCCTCCCATCCACCGTTTTTTTCCTCCTCTTTTTTTTTCTTTTCTTCTTTTCTTTTTATTTTTGGAGACAGAGTCTTGCTCTATTGCCCACCCTGGATTACAGTGGCATGATCTCAGCTCACTACAACCTCCAACTCCCAGGTTCAGGCAAATCTCCTGCCTCAGCCTCCCGGGCAGCTGGGATTACAGGCATGTGCCACCATGCTCAGCTAATTTTTGCATTTTTGTAGAGACAGGGTTTCACCATGTTGGCCAGGCTGGTTTCAAACTCCTGACCTCAAGTGATCCACCTGCCTCAGCCTCCCAAAGTGCTGCAATTACCAGCTTGAGCCACCACGCCCGGCCCATCTTTTCCTCCTCTTGGTCATTCTCATCAGCAAACAAACATACAGATACTACTATCTAAAGATAAGTAACTAACTAAATAAAAGCAGAAAAATTTAAAACAAAAACACCCCTTTTCCCAATCTTCCTCCCCAGACAGGTAGAACCCCATTTTTTTGCTCCCTTTTGCAGCAGAACTCCAGGAAAGCGGGATCTTTCTGTGTCTCGGGTTCACCTCCTCTCCTTATCTCCTAAACCCATCTGTTTCAGGCTTTTGTCTCTTCCCGCTAATCTATTTAGAGGTAACTGCAGTTAATAGTCTGATAAATGTTTCCAGAATTTTTTTCTCTGCAGATATAAATATACCTCAAAATGTTTTTTTAAAGTTATCTCTGGGTGATGAGACAATCGATGAATTTTCTTTTCCTCTTTATAATGTTTTGGTTCTGTCTGAATTTTTAAAAAAATGATAAGCCTGTGTGCCTTTTATAAACAAGAAGCAAATAGCTGTTTTTGTTTTAGATAAAGTCACCATCTAGGCATACAGAATACATCTGTTATTTTTAAAATGGAGAGTTTGAAATAAAGCTAGAATAAATAAAACTTGTTCACTTTTAATAGAAAAACTCCTACTAAAATATGCAGTAGCTCCTCGTTTCAGGGAAACACTTATCTGGGTAACTTTTTATTAGTGTAGCTTCCAGATCAATGTTTTTCTACCTAGAGGTTGTGATCTTTCCTTGGGCAGATGACAGGCAGAAGGATAAATGGTGAGTAGAGGGTCTCAGAAGAGATCAGGCATAGAAGTCCAAATAAGGTATCTTCCACTCATCTGATGTAACCTTTCCCTCTCCAATACACAGACACAGACACACACACACACACACACACACACACACACACACACACACTTTTACCAATCCTCATTAACCTCACTACACCCCCTTGTGCTAAGATCACTGTGTTTCTCATTTCCAACTTGGCCCCCTTCCCCACCCCAACCTTTGTTTCCTATCTTTCCCATTCAGCTCCTTTCTTCTCCAGATCAAAACAAACCTGGCATTTTTCCTCACCTCCACAAGATGAAAATAATTCCTTGCATTAAAATAAAATAATTAGAACCATGGTATGGAGGTAAGATATCTGAGTATGTGTTAAGAGGCTGAGAATATTTTCAAGAAGTCAATGCTATCATGACAATTTCACAATGGCCCATAAACATGCATTTGCTAAATTCAATCTCACCTGAAGCCAATCATTTTTATAAGAAAGAAAAGGACACAAATGTACAGGCATGGACAGGGAAGGGTCTAAAAGTGTGTGCAACATCATTTTCTTTTCTTTTTCTGTTTTTTTTTTTTTTTTTTTGAGACAGTCTCACTCTGCCGCCAGGTGCCAGTCTGGAGTGCAGTGGCGCAATCTCGGGTCACTGCAACCTCCGCCTCCCAGGTTCAAGCAATTCTCTTGCCTCAGCCTCCTGAGTAGCTGGGACTACAGGTGCCTACACCACGTGCAGCTAATTTTTGTATTTTTTTAGTAGAGATGAAGTTTCACCATATTGGTCAGGATGGTCTCAATCTCTTGACCTCGTGATCTGCCCACCTCAGCCTCCCAGAATGCTGGGATTACAGGCGTGAGCCACCGTGCCTGGCCAACATCATTTTCATCCTAGTTTCATCTGGGCTTTTGAGGGGAGTTTTAATTTCTTCCCTGTGTAGTTTTATTTTCTAACTGTTCTACAATTTATACACATTACTCACATAATAAAACAAGTCAATACGTTCATCGAGTATGTGTCCAAAAATAAAAGGGTAGAAAAGGCCAGCATCCACGGAGGGAAAAGTAGAAGCAGAAAAGTGAGAAGCAGAGGTCAGAAGCTTCCGAAGCAGTCCACACTGAGTGAGAGGGACCCAGAGCTAAGTCACAGTCTCCATCTTTATCAAAGCCAGGAGTCCCATTCTTCTTTCTGATTGGTAGAGTTAACAGACCCCAGGTCAAGTCGAATGCAAAGCAATAATACAGAAAAAAAAAAAAAAAACTGCTTAAACAGCATTAAATGGAACTGTTTAAAAGGAGGGAAATTAATAACTTGTTGCTGGGGGTGGAGATGAAGGAGTAGGCTCGGGAATGCTGATATTCACAGAACCGCGGCTCTCCACCTTCACGTTGCGTCTCAGGCTCCAGAAGCCACTTAAAAGCAAGCTATCTATTTCCAAGAAGTAAATCTCTTGGACGGGTACCTTATGTTCACGAGCCCACGAGGGAAGGTGCTGGGCTGTGTATTGGAGCTCTCAGCCAGAGAAGACAGCTATCTCTTTTGGCACAGGTTCTCAGGGATGAGACCATGTCTAGCGGGGATTTTCTCCAGATTCGACAGCCTTGGCCCTACCAAAACGCACAGCTTTGTTTTCACCATACATCACTCATTGTTGAGTCTTTTTTGTTTTTCCTCTCAAGCATCCACAGGTTGAATACGGCGTGTTCCCAACAGCCTGTGAACTTCTTGGACCAGCAAAAGGACATTCATTTTGCTGAGTACTCCTTTCACATTTCTATTGTGTTCGATTTCCCACTCCCCCTACCCGAGTCCCCAGAGAATAACGTCTTCCTTGTTTTAGTAACTTGGATCACAGTCAAGGTTGATGTGTTTCTCCATTTTGCAGGATATTTTCTTTAGAAGAGACAAAACAGAGGCCAACAGAGTAGGAGAGGCTTGTTCGGAAATCAGCAGCCATTGAGAACACACAGAAAATGTTTTCAAAGAAATAGAAAGCAGATAACACGAGGCACCATAAATAGAAGTCTTCAAAATGGTGGACTCAGAAAGATTCCTCAGCAATGTTTTCTCCCAGGGACCCACTTGAAAAATCTAATTTCCTTTGTTTGGAAAGTGGTTCTTTCCATAAAGTACCTTCTCATTGACTTAAATTGAAATACATTCTCCCATTGAAGGTCATAAAAGTAGCTGTGATCCCAATGGGTATGCAGAGATTCAAAAATGAGTAAAGGGAGAAGGAGGAGAAAGGAGTGGGTCAGCCACTTAAGTATATCCCACCTCTAACACAGCAAGTTTTCATTTCACCTGTCCATATTCTTCATAAAATCCTATCCCCACCCGTTGTGACACTGCTCCCTAACGTCTAACAAAAGATGTCTCCATGGACTTTGCTTGGGACACAGGGAAACAACTCTATTCTTTGTGAAGCTTCTTTTTTAAAAAGTAACATTTTCAAGGAAAGAAGACCCGAACCAGCATTTAGTGGGGTTTAGTCTGAGGTACATGATCTTTTAATAAAAAATTAATAATGCCTCTTTTTTATGAGTGATATGGAAATTATATATTTCTTCTCTAAAATGAGTCAAATCACCAGTTTTCCTGTTATAGATCTACTTTGTCACATGATTTTTCTTACCATTAACTTCAAAGTGTCAAGACACTGGTTATGAATGAAAAAATTATGTGCCTGAGTTTGTCTTCATGGAATATCTTTTCTCAAATGTATTTTCCATATTAATAGTTTTCATACCATGGCAAAAGAAAGTAAATCCAGTATCACAGAGAACAATGACCCCAACCCAGATTGGTCTCCCCTGGGGAAAAGCCAAACTTTCTCCTGGAATTACAGATTCAACTGAATCTGGTTCTGGGCTGTTCATGAGTTTGGAGAAGACAGCCAATGAATGCTAAAAGCAAGACAGACTGTGGCTCATGACACATCAGTGGGTGGTAAAATCAATCCAGTATATCATAATCAGCAATTTTAGAAAACGAAATGGGATAGAGAGAACGTATCAGCATGCACAGCATCTCATAAGGATATTGCTCAGTGAAAATCTGTGGTGTGTGTGTGGACATGTGTGTACGTGGGATCTCACTGTAAAGGGCATTTCTAACTGTGGTCACAGTCTAAAAGGTTTCCACCCATTTAAGAAGCTCTAACATAGGGCCTAGGTCCTGCAGTCAGACAGAACTGATTCCAATATGGCTCTGCCATTACTCCCTATGTGACCTGGGTTAGTTTAATCTTTCCACCCTCCTCAGCTGAAAGATGGATGTGGCCATAGTATCCTGGGGACGTTGTAAGATCAGATCAGAAGAGGAAACATGCACAGCCCCTCATGCAGCACCCAATAATGTTCATATCCATCCTTAGATAAATGTCCAATTCACAAAATGGAATCGGAAATTCACGGATGCATAGTATGTTCTACGGGGATAAATTCACAGTGAGAGAGAAGATCATAGACTATTAGGTAATTGTAATGTTTTGCTCTGCAAAAGAGTTGTTCTTTTGTGGAACTATCTGTTGGGTTATGTAGCCCTTTTTATAATAGCTCCCTAAATAAAGTTAATATTTGAGAAATATATCTGTATGTGTGTGTGTATATATATATATATGTTATATATATACATAGTTTATTTGTTTTGTTTTGTTTTGAGGAAGGGTCTCACTCTATTGCCCAGGCTGGAATCCAGTGGCTTGATCTTGGCTCACAGCAACCTGCGCATCCCAGCCTCAAGCAATCCGCCCACCTCAGCCTTCCATGTAGCTGGGATTACAGGCATGTGCCACCACATCTGGCTAATTTTTTTTTTTTTTTTTTTTTTTTTTAGAGATGGGGTTTCACCACATTGCCAGCCTGGACTCAAACTCCTGAGCTCGAGTGACCCACCCACCTCTGCCTCCCAAAGTGCTGGGATTACAGGCATGAGCCACTATGACCAGCCAAAAAAATACATTTTTAGGCCGGATGTGGCGGCTCACACCTGTAATCCCAGGTGTGGGAGGCAGAGGCAGGCAGATCACCTGAGGTCAAGTGCTAGAGACCACCCTGGCCAACATGACGAAAACCTGTCTGTACCAAAAATACAAAAATGAGCCGGGCATGGTGGCCCGTGCCTGTAATCCCAGCTACACAGGAGGCTGAGGCAGGAGAATCACTTGAACCTGGGAGGCAGAGATTCCAGGGAGCCGAGACTGCACCACTGCACTCCAGCTTGGGTGACAGAGTGGGACTCTGTCTCAAAAAAAAAAAAAAGAAAAACATACGTTTTTATTTAAGAAATCCTTTCCAAGATGTAAGTAATAGACCAATGAAAACTCTTCTCATTTTTTTTTCTTATGCAGGACTGAACAGAAGAAACTGTTCACACGTTGTGCTTCATCCGTACAGTATAGCTTCTGCCTCCTCAGCAAGTGACTAACAGCACGTGTCAAAAGACCTTATTAAAATGTGTTGAAATTATCTCAACTATGGAAAGAGCCAGCTGCAAATACATGCCAAAATTCCTTATCTGTGATTTTTGTAACTGAACAAACAAACCCCTGTATTACAGCATGAAGACGTTTTTAAAACTGAAATGTACTGCTCACTTCACAATCATGTTCTGTCTATCCTTGCCATTTAACTTGGGGAATGTTATCAAGTTCTGAGGAAAGGAGAAAGAAGAAAAGGAAGGGAGCCAGGAAGAAAGAGTGGGACCAAGAAGCCCGGAGCTTAAGACGAGTTAAGAACAGGTAGAAAGACAGAAGGGTAAAACTGTCAGCAGTCCCCTGGATGGAAGACGAGAGAGAAATAACTTAAAATAACAGAAGCCTTCTTCTTTCAGGTCCAGAGAGGAAGAGGAGATCTGGATAAAATTGCTGAAAAATATTGGGGTGGAATGAAGTGAAGACTTTAACAGTAAGTCTTGGAAGATGAAATACAATTCTGTTGATTACTTAAGGATGAACCAAATAACAGGACTGGGCCAACACAAGGAGGAAGAAATGGGGGTGGCTGATTGTGGAGTTTAAGCAGAGAAAAGAAAAAGAAACAGCTACAGAAATGCCCCAGGGTGCCAGGTATAGGGCTGGGAAAAGTGCGAATGTTTGGGAATAAAAAAAAACTTTGAAAAACGACAAAAAACAAGTGTTTGCAAAGCCTGGCCTCAGACTTAGGGTAAGTTCTCCCTGAGAGCCTTAAAGGTAAATAAAGAAAAAGCAAGTAAGTTAAGACTGAAAGACTTGACGGATCTAACGAGAACATATGTAATCCCACAAATTTAGTATTTTGTGAAATATTCACAAAGAAATGAGCAGGATTCCTACTGCATCGTCTTTAAATTGTTTTCCAGGAGCACGCTGATGAGAAATGCCACTCCCTCCATTTCATCCCCAGCAGTATACGAGGACGAAGAAGAGGTGGGGGCGGGGGAGAGAGACTCTTCGCATCCACCAAATGCTACCCTGATTACCCACGTCAGTCCTAACTCCTGCATTGCCCCAGGTGCCAGTCAATAAGGCCTATGCCATTTGCTTGGCCATCTCCGCATTGTCCACTCACTTGCTCTGCCCTTCTGTCCATTTCACTGAGCTGGAGCTCCCAGCAGCAACTCTAGAAGAGAAGAAGAGGTGGGGAGTGGGGAATGGAGCATGCATGGCTCTGGCAAGCCCCCCAGATCCCAGAATCCAATGAAGAGCCCCTCAATACACAGAAACATCAAGCTAGCTGTCAAGAGTGCTGAACTGAGTCCCCAGTCCCACTGGGACCAATGGTGGGGTGGAAAGAACCACCTGGAGGCTGCAAAGAGCTTGGGCTTTGGAATCAGATGTGGACTTGGAATCCCAGCTCCAGCACTTGGTAGGATGTGAACTTGGGAAGTAAGTTAACACTCTGAGCTTGGTTTACTCATCTGTAAACCAAGCAGTACTTAGCCCTCATGAGGGTGCTGGGAAGATAAGATGAGGTAACCTGGAAGAGCACCTGACACGCTGCAGGCACTTCATGAGTGTTCTATGCTATTGCTCATCTCTTCATATTTATTAGAAAATGAAAAGAGTTATTTCACTGGTGAAAGCAAGTCCCACCTGCCTTCTTCGTTTTTTTTTTTTTTTTCATTTTTAGGTGCAAAGAGTAGCCCCTTCCTATGTCTCCTGGCTGTATTCTCCCTATTATGGTTGTATGATCAAGTATGGAAAGAAAAACCCTGTTGGTGCAATCAGGTATGGCATATCGGACTGTGGATTGCCCAGATCAGCGTCACACAAATATGATTTGGATCCTGGACTTTGTACACCCAAAGCACTTCTTGATAAGATAGCAGAATGGTTAACAACTGTGACATCATAGTAAAACACAATTATTAAATGAGGTTGAATGGCTTAGTCCCCAGTATTCCTTGTTCCAGATAGAGACACCGCCTATTTATGTTTTTGAAAATTTAATACTGAACAGAACTCATCAACTAGGGGAAGGAAGAAGGCATTCTAATGCCACAGAGAGCTCTGCCCATTCTTCTAAAACTGTACTCTCTTCATAAGTTCTAAGCACCTTTAAAATGGTTCAAACAGGTGTGAGTCACTGTGGAAAGGCAATGGAATAGAGAAGACCTTACCCCTTTAAGGTAGCTCCTAAGTTCATCTGATTCCAGGTCATGCATTCAAGCTGGGAGGTCATCTGGTATAAATTGTCACTGTTAGAAAAACATCCAGAGTTAGAAACACATAACCACAAAATAATACACTACTGTTTCTTCAAAAGCAATGGAGTTTTAACTTTTGTTGAGAGTGGAAGCCTCCACATTTTCCAGAATGACAGAATATCCAAGTCTGAAATTATGTTCATTTCATCCCACTGATCTCTGCACAGTTATACACTTCATACACAGCAGAAAAGATGGGAGAGTAACTCGGAAGCATTTTTTAAAACCTTAGTATAGCAACCATTGAAGTTTCTAAAGAAGTATTAAACCTTTGAGGGGAAAAGGCTAAGGGGAGTGAAACTTTGAAAGGCAACACAGGCTAGATAACTCAACATTAAAGTTAAAAGCCTGGAGCTGAAAGTAAAGACAGCAGATTAATTATTCGTGAAAAGGCCATTAAGTTGTTTTAATCAAAAGGATAGTATCATGTGGATTATGAGGGTCTGAAAAGTCAAAGAGTGATGCGTGATAAATGGTTTAAAAGACAAGGATGTGACAAGCAGAAGAAAGATGATGATAAACTCGGTGCACAGCTGAAGGATCATTTTCTATACGTTTTATAATCTTGGTACAAGTCAAATGTTTAAAAAAAAAAAACAAAAATAAAACAGCTCAGTTCTATAAGATTCTATGAGGGAAATGACTGATCATTTACAATAAGACTCCAAAGAAGAGTCTTACATCACCATGTAAACCAACCAAAAGCTGTTCTGTCCCCTATTTCTCTCACTCCTAGAAAACTAGCACATGAATCAATTGCCAGAGATCTCCTAAGTTGCCAAGCTCCATCAGGAATAAATTTAGGCCTGAACTGAAATGGTTAATTATGAAATTTGAGACCCAAGAAACCAAGAGTTTGTCTGGGACCTCTTGATCTAAACACATTACAGAAGAAACATTTCACTCTACCTTCATGGCAGAAATGAAAAAAGATAAGAGGCATTCAATATCTGATGTGTGGTTTCAGGTTGCAGATTTCAGACCATCTCTGTCTGGTCATGGCATTCTTTCTTAGGCCACTTCACTGGGCAGAGGCAACATGAAATTTTAATTCAGAAAGGCTTTTTTCAGGCCAAGCATAACTGGGAACTTGTGGAGGGGAGAGGGAAATTACAGCAACTCAGAATAAATGAATTTTGTGCTCTCTTTCTACATAGCTTGATAAATTGTGGCAGAGTCCATCTAACTCTCATATAATAACTCTGAAAATTATTTGGAACTCCTTAGTGGTGGGTATACAGGACAAGGAGGAAATCAGATTCCAAGAGGGAATTTTGCATATGAAAAGTGACTTCAAACTCAAAGTATGTGCCGTTTCATTAGTCAGTGTATATCTGGACGCCGTCACTCATCCCCATGTCTGACTAGCTATTATGCTACTACAATATCCTACATATCAATGAAAAAAAATGATGAGTTTCTCCTGCAGCTTCCTGGCTTGCAGCAGCAGCCCGTGCTGGTCTGTGCCACAACATTTTGCAATTCCACAAATTCTTGCTGTGAGGCTGGAGTAATTAATTCCTGAAGGACCCCAACTTTTATTAGAAGTGCCAGCCTGCTGCATTTACCACGGGAGAGTTTCTTGAACTTTCTTTGGGCTGACAGTTCATTAATAAGCGGCCTCCTCCACAATCTCTCTACTGGTTTTTGTTCTCCTGAGCCTTTTCATCAAGCAATCCATTTATTAATCTTGCCATTAATCTCAGCCAACAGGCATTGTATTCCCCAGGCAGCTCTATATTTTTGTCACTAATTTTTAAAAAATTGTTCACCAACTAAAATCACTCAGCCCCAGTTGACAATTTTCCTAGGCCCTTCAGGAATGTGAGATCTTTCTGAAACTATTTCATCCTTTCATATGACTCCGAAAATCATAATTTTCAAGAAAGCTGGGAAAGAAAGGTGAGTGACAGATGTTGACACAGAAGGGTGAATGAATCCCAAATATCTAACTTTATGAGTTGAAAATTTTCTCACAGACTTAAAGAATAGTCTGGTTGATTCCTAAGGTCTCTATAAGGAAGTACCCCAAAGAGAAAATTTTTAAAAAAAGGCTGAGAACACCCAAAATCAGAATGCCTCTCCTCCAAAAAAAAAAAAAAAAAAGAGAGAGAAAATTAAAAAAAAATTTTTTTTAGATGGGGTCTCATTCTGTTGCCCAGGCTAGAGTGCAGTGATGCTGTATCAGCTCACTGCAACCTCTGTCTCCGTGGTTGAAGCGATTCTCCTGCCTCAGCCTCTGGAGTAGCTGGATTACAGGCACCCGCCACTACACATGGCTAATTTTTGTAGTTTTAGTAGAGATGGGGTTTCACTATGTTGGTCAGGCTGGTCTCAAACTCCTAACCTCACTCAGGTGATTCACCCGCCTCGGCCTCCCGAAGTGGTGGGATTACAGACATGAGCCACCATGCCTAGCCAATATTTTTAATGGCATTTTCTTGACCCTCAGAAGTCAATCCTTCTCAAATTCAGGGCCTATGTCTTACATATATGACTCTTTCTAGTGTGTGCTTAATAAATACTGTGTACTGTGCGACTAATATGGTAGTCACTGGCCAACTGTGACTCATGCCACACATTAAAATGATAACATTTTTGGCTATATTGAGTCAAATATGCTATTTGAAAAATTAACTTCACGGTTTCTCATTTTTGAATGTGGTTACCAGCAAATTTCAAATTACATGTATGGCTTGTGTTATGTTTCTACTGGACAGTGATGTTCTATAAGTTTTGGGACACTGAGCAAATCAGTGCAGCTCCCTGCCCCTCAGTTTTCTCATCTGTCCAATGGGAATATTAACCTCAATCAGTCCAACTGTACAGGAATGTTGTGAGGTCCATAGAAGGTAATGCCCTCAATGGCCCTTTGAAGACAATACAGACAATATAATTTGTTCTAACCTACCAAGTTTTGCACAGCACTGTCACGCATTCTCAATACTGCTCACAACTTTGTGAGGCAGATGTAATTATGAGTCCCCATTTATTAGATAAGGATTGAGACACAGAGAGAGGACTAGTGCTGGCATGCCTGGTGCCTCCACCCTCACTCTGCCCTGCCCCTATGAAGGCACCCTGGCATGATATGGCCTCTGAGCCTCATCCTCTCACTACCATTGATATAATAATAATAATAATACAGACAAGAGTCTGCAGGTGAAAGAGAATACGCTCAAGGGAGCATCGTGACCTACTCAGTCTCCAGAAAATGACGATGCTGCAAGATGCCCCATGCGTCCTCTTCAGCTCTCTGAGGACAGTGTGCCAAGATCCCAGTAGAAGACCCCTTTGCGATTCTAGCTGTCCTGACTGCTTAGCCTGCAAACTCTCAGAAGAGGAGAGAAGGTGGAGAGGACTATGGGAGAGGAGGACTTTCAGAAAATCCCCAAGCTACTAATAGGTTTCCTGAGGCCAGAGACAGGATCAGAGCACAGTTTCAACCACATCCTGCCTTCTGCTGGCTGGGGCTCCTCGCTGCTCAGTCAGTGGGCCTGGCTGGCACAGCCTTTCACGTGGAAGTCAATGACAGCAATGACAATAACGGCTGCTGGGGAGAGGACAAAAATGTGAACTGGAGCTACAAGTACTGGGCCCAAGCGTGCTCAGGCTCTGATCTCTTTGGGCAATCGCTCAACACCCAGCTCTCATCGTGAAAGTCCATGGCAAGAGGCAGCTTCATTCAAGGAATATACAGCCTCTGGCAAATGAAGCATCTAATTACTCAGTAACCACTGTAGGTGCCGACCACCTCATTCCCAGAGGAGATGAGATAAGCAGGTGGTTTGGCTTACAGCGACCACTGTGGTCACGTAGGCATTTCAGCTCCAACCGTCTAACTCTGCCTGTTCGGAAGTGAACTCTCAAATTGCAGGCTGCCAAAACGTATTCCAAAAGTCATGGTGTTCTTTATATTTTTAAAGTAGATCTTTAAAAAGAAAATCACTTGTTTCCTATGTAAGAATGTTTGAAGTTGATGGCAAGGGAAAGAGGAAAGAAACTTCTATAACTGGGATTAATACAAGTTGGAGTAAAATAAAAGGAAGTCAGTCCTAGCAAAAAGGGGGAGCTTAAAAGGAAATCAGTAGTAGATCATATAGAGTTTGTTTTGGCCTGCACTGCAGTATTATTAAGTTCTCGACCTCTGCACAAAAAGAAAGGAAGAAAAAAAACTCAGCTATTATCTAGACGAGAACTCCTCCACTCCTCAGATGCATGCATGATTCAAGCACATTTTCATCTTTAGGTCTGTTTATTATATTCAGCAGAATAATTCATGTCATCGACGGAATAGAACCATCTAACTTGGCTGAGATTAGGGTCATCTCTGCCACATAGTTGCTGGCTAGCAAGGTAACATCATGGAAGATGATCCCCACAGGATCAAAAAATAAAATAAAAAAGGCTCAAAGTAGAGATAACTGGCATCTGTGATTAGAATTCATGTTTTCAGCTTTTTCTGTCATAGCTGTGCCCCACACCAACAGAAGCCCTCTGTGAGTTTACCTCTACCTAATAACCTAACAGAGGATGCAGCCAGACTTCCACACACCCTTTTCCTGTGCTCTTCCCTTTGAGGTGCCTTGCAGCCTGCTTGCCTAGAAATTTCTGCCCAGCAGGCCATGATGAATAATTATTTCACAGTCACTCTCTTGGCATTGTAATTTCTCTCAAGCTCACCAGCTAACCAAAGAAAAACCCACTGGGGATTCAATTTCTATTAATAAACACTTGGTCAGCACAAAAGTTACAGGAATATTTGGAACTAGATTTTTCCTCCTCCCTGGAGACAAATTTAATTCAAGCTTGTGGCTTTGAGAACATTGCCCATCACCCTGGAAGCCATTTCAGACCTTCCACCTTCTGTCTATCTATGCAGTAAACAGATACTGATCTAAAAGACAGTGTAAAATGTGCGTAGGTACACAAGTGAAAGAGGCATTGTTAATTATAATTTTATTTTTTGGTCATGGGCTGTCATCTGATTTATGTCTATGTTGAAGGCCAACCCAAGTGGTGGATTAGCACTTCCCACTGAGTTGTGGAACCCAAGATTTCCCAGAAACTCTACAGCTGCTAAGTAAGTTTCTCTCACATGAAAAACAATCTATTTGTAACAGGCTCCACTGTCAGTGTCACCATTTGTGAATCATCAACATCAATCCAAAACAGACTAGCAATGATACCTTCCAGAGTCCCAGTGGTTTTACCTGCTAACAGGCAAAAGTACAGCAAAAGGAAATATCCTCATTTAAATTGGTAGCACCGTTGCTAAAGAAGAATATGCAAACCTAATAAAACAGTAAAAGGAAAATGAAAGTACTAGAATGCCTAAAAGAAACAATCAGTGTGCATGGAAATATTTTTCAAACACAGTGCACAGAACTTTTCAAAGTAGTTATGAGGATCAATATTTCAAGGACGGGGGTCCCCAAGAAGGTCAGCAAACAGATGAGGCAAAGGGACTCTGGGAAGGAAAGAGAGCAGAATAGGCCCAGCTAGCTGCCTTTTCTAGGTAGAAAGTAGTGGAGGAATTGTGCCTAGTAAAGTTTGACCCCAGTACTCCCTAAACTGACAGGAGAATCCTTTTCCCTGGGACCTTCTCTTTGGGCAAGCCCAAACCAGGGTGGTCCTGGAAGCAGTTATTCTTCCTGGATCTGGATGGACAGGGAGAAAGGTCTCTGCCCTGCGATTCTTTAGGTGCCTGGACTGAACTTCACCCAAACAGTTCACATCCAGTGGTAAAGATGAAGCTGTAGGAGTCTGGAGTTTCAAAGACAGCTGCTCTGTGAGTTAGGACTTCAGGAGAATGCTCAAGTCTGCTTCTGATAATGGCCTTCAGGGAAAACACTGTCCTAAACCACTAAGAACTTTCTATTGAAAACTATGGGTAAAAGTCGTGGATAACTGGACTTCCTTCACAACTGTGAGAAACAGAAGATCATCCTCTAATAAGACTGAGGACAGATGCCACCTTCAAAAAGAGAATGGCACTTATACATCTAGAGAGAAAGCAAATGCAGAGGGTAGAAGGATGGATTCTGGAGGTGTATTACTTGAATTTGAACACGGCTTCCGTCCCTTAACTCTGTCACACTGGGGAAATTCACCTCTCAGGGCTTCAGTTTCCTCTTCTGTAAAATGAGAGTGATAACCTGTTGTGTCCCTCAGAGAGTCCCTAGGTGGATTAAATAAGTCAATACTTGCAAAGTTCCTACAATGATACCTGGTACATGGTAAGTCTACATAAGCACGTGCTCTTATGATTTATCAGCAAAAGTGTTACATTAACTACACAAGGGGAATAATCAGGTGGGGAATCCTGCGGGGTCTGGTGTCACTCAGTGATTCAGAGCACAGGTGGGCTGTAAAGTCAGAGAGACTGAGGATCAAATCCTGATTCTGATTCTCACGTACTGTGTGATCTTGAGCAAGTTACTTTGAGGCTGAACTTACTTCCTTATCAGTAAACTAGAACTTATAGTAACTGCCTCAAAGAGTAGTCAGAAGGGTTAAATGGGTAAACTGAGTGAGCCATTTAACATCGTACACAGCAACACATAGTTAGCATGCAATAAATTCCAGTTATTACATTATAGGGACTCATGCTTTCATCCAGCAATGATCACTGGGTTCCATAAGGGCAAACACCTGGTTTCAGAAACGCTAGTGACCTTTACACAAAACTCCAACCAAGTTCTATATGAAGGGAGAGGGTAAGGAGGATGGAGAAAATCACCCCGTCACTTCCCGTAAGTTGTTGATTGGGTACATTTTCTATTCACTGCTGTGCATAGCCACAACAAATAAATACACAGCTGCAACTCCTCAGATCTGTCACCTGAGAGAAAGGAGGGAATTGTGCAGGGGACAAGGAAAGAACTGGGATTTTGAAAAAGTCCTCAAAGCACATTCCACACTGTACTCTGCTTATTTAATGTCAAATCTGTACTATTACCTTTCTTTTAGGCTGGCAAGGGAAAGTAGATCCAAATACTGGGGAGAGGCCCAGTGAGGTGGCTCATACCTGTAGTCCCAGCACTTTGCGAGGCCAAGGTGGGCGTATTAGCTGAGGTCAGGAGTTTGAGACCAGCCTGAGCAACATGGTGAAACCCTGTCTCTACTAAAAATACGAAAATCAGCCAGGTGTGGTGGTGGGCACCTGTAATCTCAGCTACTTGGGAGGCTGAGGCATGAAAATCACTTAAACCCGGGAGACGGAGTTGCAGTGAGCCAAGATTGCACCATTGCACTCCAGTGCAACAGAGTGAGACTCAAAAAAAAAGACTGGGGAGAAAAAAGTTCAGTGGGGGAGGGGGGAAAGCTGGGCAGTCGGCCTTAGGGAGTCAAACGCAGCAAGGCAAACAAAAATACAAGCAAGCTTTCCCTAGAAAATCCCAAATTTTAGACAGAAAAATGAATGAAACTAGGGACCACTGAATATGTAAAATCCAAGTTAGGCTGTTAAGCAATTCAAGTTTAGCTCTATTTTTATGCTTTTTCAAACACTGCATTCACAAAAGCATTTAAATACCCTTTCGAACTTGTTTAGGAGTGGGAAAGAAGGAAACCATATAACTGCAGTAACGTTGGTGCACAGACCCAGTTTTAAAACATCCCTAAACCTGCCCATTCATCTTTAGACTGCAAGGGAAGCACAGGATCTTTGAAAACTGTTTGGAAATGTTCATTTAGGGTGAATGGAGCTTTCAAGATCCAGAAAGTACAAATTTCAAGGGAACAAACTCTTCCTACAGGGGTCACAAATTCTTTTTTGAGATGTTACTACTCATGAAATTTTCTGAGAGGAAAAAAACAGTATTTTTATTGGATTCACATAAAAATAACAGGACCAAAGAAAGTTCATGAATTATAAAGAAAGAAACAAATACTTCTGAAAGGTGAATTTGACAAAGTGCTTAAAACAGTTGCCAATCAGAAGCTAGATTACAAAACGTAAAAATATATGTAATTTTTCCTACTTCCCTGGCAACCACAAAGTCAGACCTCAGTCAAAATCCACCACAGGCACCCTGGAGAATTGCTATTAAACCAGCGGTAGTGATCGCTTTTTCTTGTACTCCTCTTTCAAGGCTGCCAGGTCCTCTGATGGACCCCTTCCTAGGGTCCCACAAGGTGAGAATCTCGGCTTGGGAGAGGGGAGTAAGGGATGTGTGTGTCACTGATGCACAGGACTGCAATGCCTTCCAGCCCCCAACCCCCAAGAAAACTTCCCATCTCAACAGCACCCACTTCAGCATCAAGGTCTTCTCTCAGCCTAGTGTGAGACACCAACTGAGTCCACAGGAGCCAAGGAGGAAGGGGTGGACCAAGGTCATTAAGCGGGAACCATTCGAACAGCCCTCCTGATGGCTACTAGAATAACAGCAATGACACCCTGGCAATGGACGGGAGCAGCTACTCTGGAAGAATGGCAACGGCCCCGCTACCAGTTCTGCTAGGGGAGGAGATTGACCGCAGAGAATAGGTGCGAATCCTGCCCCCATTCCAGGGACTTGACCCACCGAGGGGAGGCGCTGAGCTGGCAGGCTTAGGGCAGAATGTCGTGCCTGCAGTGCAGAACAGGAATGATTTCTAGCTAGGGAGGCAGAAAAATAAGGATGGGGTGGTGCGACCATTTCATGTCTTTGCCCACTGCCTGCCTCCCCATCGCCCAAGAAAATGAAATGAGGAATCCAAGATTCGAAACGATAAACCGGATGTTCTGAGGAAAAAAATTTAAAAAAAAAGGTTTCCCCAGTCCGCGCGCCTCAGGTGTTAGAAATACAAGGGGCGCGTCCCTGCACCTCTCTAGGAACTCTCAGGAAAGAGAGCCTTAGATGCGGGAGTCAGGCCAGCCCGGGGCTCACTCTTGTAAAGGTAGCAAGGGCCTAGGGCTGCGCCTAGCTCCGGATCAAGGACTCCCGCCCCTCCTCCACCTGCGGGACGGGACGGTCCCCCAGGCGCGGCCACTCCCCCACCCAATCTCCCAGGGCAGGCGCTTTTCCTTCCTTCATGACTTCACTACCTCCTTCCCTTGACGTCAGCCCCGGGTCCCCGCGCGGAGGGGCAGGAGGATGGGGATGGGTTTGGGGGCAGCCGGTGTCAGGATCCCGGAGCACCCGGGAGGAGGCGGCTATGAGGTCATGCGCGCCCAATCCCCAGCTGCACAAGCGGCGCGCGGCCGCTCCCCGGCCCCCGCCCCACCTTCCCGCCCCGCGCGGGCTGGTGTGCGCCGCAGTTACTAGGCAACCCTATCGCAGACGCGGGCGGCCAGTCAAGTTCACCCAAAGTTGAAGAAGAAATTTGGGGGAGAGAAGTGAAGCGAGAGGCGAGAAGAGGAAGCACGGACCGGGGAAAAGTTTGGAGGGGAATGAAGCTGGCCTTGGGGCCTCCCGCGCACAGGAAGAAGGTCCCACGCGGACCAGAGTAGCCTCCCCGCCCCGCAGGGCCCTGCTGCAACCCGACCTCCGTCCCACACCCAGGGCTGGGGGCTCACCCGAGAGCGTAGCAGGGGCGCTGGGAACGACGCTCACAAAGAGCTGCAGCGGGCCGAAACCCTGAAGGGTTGAGGTGGGGAAAAGGCTGTGGCTGAGGGTTCGCGCCTTCGAAGTAGTCTGGCAGGTGTGGCCAATGGATAGGTTTAAGGTCTCAGAACCGAGTGGGAGTGGACTCCGCATTTAATCTTTAGTCCCGACAAGGCAAATTCCTCCCAGTAAAGACCTTCTAAAAATAATAACTTTTCGAGCGCCGCTCCTTCTTCTTGAGCTCCAAACAGTAATTGTCCTCATTTTTATACAATATAAGAACAACTCAGACACCGGGGAGATCAGCTTTAATTTCCTCTAAGCAGTAGATTGGGGTCGAGGCGTCCTGTGCCTCCAAGACCCTGCATGCCAGCAGTCAGGGTTGCCCGGCTGGGGCGTTCCCAAGTCCGCCGGCTCGTGCGTCCCCTCCGGGGTCCCAGGGACCCAGACGCGAAGCCCAGCGCCTTCCTACCTGCTGTAGGGCGTCCTCAGCAGCAAAGCCTGGCTGCCAGTGCAGCTGTCGGTGGGGGTGTGGCAGCCGTAGACTGGGGGCGGCACCGAATACTGCTGCTCACCTGCAGAGAGAGCCGAGGACAACTGAGCGAGTGCGCCACAAGGGCTCAGGGTTAAGACGCTTCGGGCTGCGGTTCGGGGAGACACGAGATCCTGAGCCTGGGGCACTGCGGCCTGGATGCCGGGCGTGCAGAGCGAGGCCGTCCACAATGCAACAAGCTAAGCCTCATTTTACGTTCTCCTAGCAGTCCTCGCGCGGTGCACCCAAAAGGCCCTCCAGACATTCGTAGACTTGGTTGGAGGGCGATGGCGATGTCCCTAACTTACTTGGGATAGAGGAAGATCCAATCTTTTCCTTTAAATACAGTGCCATTGGGCCAATGATTTCTAAGGTCTTTTGATGTCCTCCTTTACCTAATTTGCTGCGGGTTGGGAATTCCTTGGGGGAGGGAGGAATAGCATAGAAGAGGAGAGGGACTCCACTTGGTTCTCGCCGGCTTACCCAGCGAGCCCTGCTGGCCCATGGGGTCCTCGTGCTTAAAGGAGTGGTTGGAAAACTGCGCCGCGTGGTGCGAGGGCGTGTGACCGTAGCTGGGCGTCCCGTCGAAGGTGACCGTGCTGTAACCTGCGGGAGGGGCGGAGAGAAGCACAGCATCAGCGGGGTTCTCGCGAGACAGGGACTGTGGGTCTGAACCAGCCACGGGTCGGGGGGGTGTGCACTGAACCCCGCATTCGGAACCCCAGCGGAGGAGACTCCCGCCCCACCAGCCCCCGGGACTTTCAGCGGAAAGACTACCCAAGCCCTGAATGCGATCTCTGGACAGGCTTCTCCACCCTTTTCCGACTAAAGCCCCGACCTCTCTTTTTCCCAATTTATTCATGCCTCAGCCTTCCACCGTCTCTGCAGCTTCTGCAGCGTACCTCTGGCAGGTTAAGTACCAACTTAAGACCAAGCCATTTAACTGGCTCCGAGTAATTAATGAAACTCGTCGCCTGATCGACAGAGAAAGTTGTTCACCCCCAAAAAACAAACTCTGCAGCTTTAGGGCAGGAGGAGCACGGGCAAGCGAAATGGATCTGCTGGGTTAACCCCGCGCTGACTCCGAGCTGTAAATCAGGGGCCCGCGCACCAACTTTCATTAATTACTCGGAGCCAGTTAAATGGCCTGGTCTTAAAAATGGGAAGAGTAATTACCGAGTAATGTTATCTATCTGGGACTATCCAACCCGACACCGCGACACCCGAGGCCCAAAGGAAAGCTGGTGAGGGGGAAAACAAGGGCCCCTTCCAGTTGGGCCTTCAGATGGCAACCTGCGCTCTCCTCCTTCCCCTGTGGGACCCATATTGTGCCCAGGCCGACCCTGACCACTGCCCTAGGAGCCAACTTCCTTGCTCTCCAGGCGGACAATCAGTTTCCTTTAGAGAGTGCCTGACACTGTATCTCCCTTTCACGCTGTGGTAGTGCTTGGTCCTCTGCCTCAGTTTACCCCCAGGGTAATTCTGGCATTCTTACCCATGTCTCCGAAAGTGGGGAAAAGAACGCGGTGCCTCAGTTGGAAAACATAGTCTTTTATGATTTTTGTTACTGAATTGCTTTAAACGTATACCCCCAGAAGCTTCTGGAAAGCTGTTGCTGCCTCTGGGGAAAAGCATCCTTCGCTAAAGGTCTGTCCTTGGCCCTGGAACCCAAGGGTGGGGTCCATTTCTCTACAAGTTCCGGAGTCTGTGACCTGAGGTCCAGACACAACGGCAAAGGATAGCTGCTCCTATGGGATCCTGGCAGGGCCACCCCGCCAGCCTCAGATCCTCCTGGCCCAGCGACTGTCCTGGGTCTCCAAACTTCACAAAATTCTCAGGAGTAAGTTGGATCAGACAGCACCCATTCTCCCATTCTTACCCGATTTGATCAAAGTTCTGCAACAAGTGCCTCCAAAGACTTAAGCAGGACTGACTGAGCTGATGAGCAAGCAGTGACCCCAGGCATCCTTACCTCTATTTTCGAAACACACATGCACACACATGTACACATAGCAGCCCCCCTCACCCAAGAAAAGAAAGAAAAAAAAAAAGCTTCCTTTGCCCTCTCCGGGGCAACAGAGGCATGAGCCTGGAGGATGGTGTGGCAGAGTCCAAGGGAAGAAAGGAAAAGGCAAATCCTAACTCCGGGATAGTACAGGTCCAGGCTTAAATCTCACACACCGTTCAGCACTACACGTTGGAGATTTGAGAAGCCACCAGCTTTTATCATCTGCACGACCCCAGAGGGCCTCCATTTCTCGCCTGCTAAGTGGGCAAAGATAACCCCCGGCCTCGTTACCTCTCAGGCGAGGGTGAGTCTCTTGGGCTTCCAGAGACTTCCTTTTGAAACCTGAGGCCTGGCCCTCTTTGAGGCCTGTAGATCAGCTTACAAACGAAATTTGGCTCCGGGCACCCACTACTGCCCAGAGGGAAAGCCGCATTTCTAAAAGGAAACTTTTTTAAAGAAAGAAAGAGATAGGAGAAATAGAAGCAACAAAGAAGTTTTCTCTAGACGAACCCTTCTCCATTCCTGAGCCGATGAGTAGTCAGGGACCCGGGGCACTGCGCAATCCTCAGAGCCCTGCTATACAACTGTCCGTGCCCGGCGAGGGCCGTGGATCCCCAGCTGCGGCACCCACGCTCGCGACGTCCGTCTGCACCCCAGAACTCGGGCCCAAGGATGCCCCCTCCCAGACGGGACACGCAGACCTCAGCGGCAGGTAGAGACCAGCCTCCAACCCCTTCTTTAGCTCCCCCCGGAAGGGGCAGTGGTGAAAGCGCCTTCGGAGCGGAGGGAGGTCTCTTTTAATTAGAAGCTTATCGGACGCGGGTTTGATTAGAGCTTACTGTCCCTGGACCCCGCTCTGGGCCTGGCGCAGAGAGTGCGGGGGCAGGGGCCGGGGGAGGGACAGCTGCCGACTAGAAGAAGCAGCGTGTTCAAAGCCTCCTTGTACAGGCCTTGGAGGGAGAGACATGAGTGGCCAAGGTAGCGCCTTTCCCACGGTTAGTCCCGGCCCGGGAGAGGAGCGCAACCTTGACCGCGAGCGAAGAGGCGAGACGCGCTCTGCGTCCTCCTCCCCCACCCGCGGCTGCAGAGAAGCGGGGAACCGCCTGGTCCAGCCCGGGTGGGAGAGCTGAGGGGTGAAATGGACAGCAGACTCAGCCAGGAAGGTGATCGGAAGGCTGAAAACGATGACTGCAGCTGCACCGAGATCGAGGAAAACCCGTCCCCCAACAAAATACCCTCTCCTACATGACCGAAAGGGGGAGCCTTTGGCCCTCGGTCTTCGCAGGCTTCCGCACCTGAACCTGGGTGGCCTGATGATCCCAGGCCTAATCCTGCGTTAGCGTTCTGCCAGCCCGAGGGCCTGCGGGATCAGGCGTAGATTAGCAAGCAACCTTTTTTTTTTTTTTTTTTTTTTGAGACGGAGTTTTTCTGTTGCCCAGGCTGCAGTGCAGTGGCACAATCTCAGCTCACCGCAACCTCTGCCTCCCGGGTTCAAGCGATTCTCATGCCTCAGCTTCAAGTAGCTGGGATTCCAGGCGCACGCCATCATGCCCGGCTTTTTTTTTTTTTTTTTTGTATTCTTGGTAGGAATGGGGGTTTCGCCATGTTGGTCATGCTGGTCTCGAACTTCTGACCTCAGGTGATCCAACCGCCTTGGCCTCCCAAAGTGCTGGGATTACAGGCGTGAGCCACTGCCTCTCGCCCTAGCTAGCTTTTCTTCCCCTCCTCCTTAAGCCTTGCATCTAGTCTGGGGCTACCCAAGTCCCCACCCCACTTCTGCCTTCACAAACCCTTCAACTCTTACACATGGACTAAGAGTTTGGCACCCCTCCAGCAGGTCAGAAGAAATCTGTCTCAACAGTGAGGCCAAGATCCCTAGAAAAGGAGTAGAAACACCCTGGAATGGTCTGGGTTCAAATCCCAGCTCTGCCACCTAATCTCATAGAGCCTGGATTTCTTCATTCAAAACAAGGGCTTCTCCAGGATCAAGCTGTGAGCTTCTTGCTAAGGTTCTTGAGGCCATTGTCTTAATTAATATTCACTCCCCAGTGCCTGGCCAAGTAGGTGACTGATGTTTGCTAAATTAATGTTTACAAAATTAGGATGCCAGGTATACTATTTAAGAAATTAAAATATGAACATGCTCGTGAAGTTTTGTGAGGGGTTGTGAGTGGGTACCAGCAATTGCCCCTGCCTGTGCACCATGGCTAGGCTGCCTTAGGGATCCAGAGACAACCGCAATTCCTCTCCCCTAGGGTTTGGCCTTAGCGCTCTGATGGCCATTTCCACGTTTTTGAGAGAGTTGATGCCCTTGCCTCTCACAGCCTAAGTCTCAGGCCAGACCCTGCATTCCTGGGAAAGCAGCAGGAACCCTGGAAATCAAAAGAATAAATCCAGATTCTCTAGGGCCACCCTTGTTGCCCACTCCAGGGTAGCAGCTGGAGCGCTTCTCACATCCAAGCTGCCCAATGATCCTCAATGGCTGGGTAAGCTCAACCCATCTGTTTTCATTGAAGACAAAACTTAAACCTACAGATAGCGCTTCCAGGCTGTAAGACCTGAATCTGGAACCCTCTCCCCACTGGCCTTTTTCTCCAAGGTGGATAGGGAGGATACATTCACCTGCTAGTCCTGGTCCCCCTTTAACTTTTTATCTATGGCAACCACGCCTGTGTATTACAGAGGAATCCGTATATTTTCCAGAAGTGTAATGCGCGCTGGCTGCGAAACCCAAAGTCCCACCCCACCCCTTTCTGGGTGGTAAGACCTCAGGCACCAGACCTGCCCTGAAGAGGGCTGGACAAGGGACCCAAACTGAAGGGACAGAGCTCAAGTTTCAAAAATCCCCTAAAAGTACTAAAACGATAATGGCAAAAGTAGTATTTTGTGCCCCAAGGGCATGGCCTCAATCGTTTCTCAACCCTCTCCAAGTAGCACACATGCAGAGATTCACGGTTTCTCAGTCGCAGATGTTTAGATGGGTTGCGGAGTTCCACATTTAAAGCCCCAAGACAATGGTGGGTCGCGCTTCTGCATCTCTGAAGAATAACTTCAAGCCGGGCCCAATCTCCAGGTTGCCCATCTCAGCTGTCCTCTTACAGACGGGGACACTGAGACTTAGTAACTCCCCAAAAGTAACACCAGCCTGCTAAATAGAGGTAGCCCGATCTGATCAAAGAACAAAAGCCTCAGCGATAAGTTGTCCCAACGCCCCTTGAGTACAAAACACTAATTTCACTAACCAAAGGCACAGAGTGGAGGCAACCCTTGGGTATGTTGACGGTTCCTTCGCGGGACACTGATCCCAGATTCTCCGCACGAAAAGGGCGGTTTCGATTTCTCCAGGGCTTTGGGTGGGCCCAGTGCTCCTGGTTGGGCTGGGGTAGTATCGGCCTTAAGAGGTGCGTTTGAAGGCTGGCAACAAAAGCAGAGCCCTTCTGCCGCACGTTGGGAGAAGGTACCTCCTGCAAAAGATACACTCTGCTTCCCACGCATTCCTGAAACATCCCAGTACCTAGGCACCGAGAAATTTTGCTCCAGGAAAAGCAACCGCCATTGTGTTAGTACAGCGTTTACTAAAACACCTAGTCAACCCGAACTGGCTTAGGTTCTCAATAGCGCACAAATCCACTGAGAATAAATGAAGAGGACAAACTACAGGGGCATTGCAGGATCGGGTCCGCGCGGCCTGAGCTAAAGAGAGGTGGGCGGGCGCCGGCGCGGGACTAGAAACCAACATGATACTTTATTGTGCCCCGAGGTCCCTCCTGGTATCCTGACTGAGCACAGCGAATAAACCTGTCCTTGTTCTAACTCCAGGTCTTGAAGAAATATTTTCCCAGCTGAGCCCCGCGTTTACAAGATAAAGAGGCGCCCCAGATGCGCTCAAAGAAAGGCCAAGGCTCGGGCCTCCTTCCACTGTCTGCGGCAGAACCTGGTCTCGCATAGCTTGGAATCGGATAAGTCAAGGTCTGGTCCATCTCCAGAACCTGCGTGGCTGCCGCCTGAGCGAAGCCCAGAGAAAGATCCACTTCTACATTACTATACGCAGGAGCTATCCGCGCACACGGCACGGTTCCTGAAAGCCATTTAGTGACTGGTGGTGCGTTTGCTCATTCTAGTTCTCCGTGATACTTAATGTGCACCTACTGTGTGCCAACACCGTACTGAGAGGGCTGGAGGTGCTCCTGGACATTTTAGAGGGGCGGAGGCAGCACAGGATAGGCGCTCACCCCGCGCTGGTCCCACTACGAATCCACAGTCCAGACGTCTGAAAAGCCCAACGCTTGGTGACAATTTGGTGTTGCCTTAATCAACAAAATCTCTTCCCGAGGCAAAGTTAGACACTGCGCCGGTCTCCTCGTCCCATTCTCGTGGGGACTAGCAGTCCCGGAATCTCTCGGACTCTAAGAGGCCCCAGACGGCCTCCCGGCTCAGGCGAACAGTCAGGCTCCCAGCTCTGCCTGGCTTTGGAGGATGTCAGGGGCCCCTGCCTGCGTGCACTCTTACTCACCGGCCTCCTCCCCAGCCGCCGCTTCCGCTACCCTCACGGCCCTTGGGAAGCAGCCGGGTAAGAGTTGCAGACTGGGATGGGGTAGGAGGGGGGTGGTGTCCTCGGGCGGCGAGCCCCTGGCGCCACTGTCCCGTGCGTAGGGGGCGCTCCCCAGCCTACTTACCCTGATTGCGAATAGCGGGCTGGCTCTCGAGGCAGCTGGGCAGGTAGGGCGCGTTGGGAAACATCCTGGCCTGGCCGGATGACGTCTGGCTGGGCGGAGGAGGACCGAAGGGCCCGTAACGACAGGCTCCTGCTGTGCCGGTGAACTGGCCGGAAAAGTGGACAGTGAAAGCGCTCAGGCACTGCTCCTCGTGCGGCTCGGCGCCGCCCCAGCTTGGCTCCTGTTTGATGAAGGAGTGGGGCGGCGGTGGTGGGGGTGGCGGCGGAGCCGGCGGCGGCGCGGGGCCACCCAACGACCCGTAAGCCGAAGCGCCCGGGGGCGCAAAGTCCAGCACCGGGGCCCACTGCGCGGCGCCGCTCACAGGCAGGGCGCAGCCGCCGCCGCCACCCAGCGAGGGGACGGCCGGCAGCAGCGCGTTCAGGTCCCGCACGTCGGAGCCCATTTGCTGCAGCTCAGCCTCGGACTCCCCGCGGCTCCTCCGGCCCGGCAGACGTTCTGCGCTGGCCTCGGCTGCGCCTAACTTGGCCCAGATGCCGCCCGGATCCCGGACTCCCCGCTGCGCCGGCTGCTGTAGGCACCCAGGCCCGGAGCGGAGCGTGTGCTGAGACGCCGGCTCCGGGGCACACGTGGAAGCCGGCTCTTGCGGCAAGAGGAAGTCCAGGATCGCGGCGAGGAGACGGCCGGGCCCGGGCGCCTGGGCTGCCGTCCCGGCTCTGGGTGGGTGGGTGGGTGAATGAGTAGGTGGGAGGGAGGGCAGGAAGGGGGGAGCGGACAGGCGGTCGGGTGGCGAAGAACCCCCGGGTGTGGGCGCTGCCTTGAACTCCTTACCCCAGCTGCCTGGCTGCCCCCAGCTTCCCAAAGCTCAAATAAGCGGGGCCGGCGGCGGGGGGAGGAGGAGGAGCCAGGAGGCTCGGCCGCTCCATTCACTCAGCAGCCCAAGCTCGGCCGGGCAGCGCGCGCTGCTCCTTGGGGGCGCCCTCGCAGCGGGGGTGGGGGCGGGTCCGAGGGAGCGTCCCTCTTGGAGACACCCTCCTCTTCAAGTAAACACGCGTTCTCAGCTGCCCGGTGTGGCACAACCCTCCCCCCACCTCCCCTTCACGGCCTTCGCCAGTGTGGGAGCCTCGTCTCACTGGAGAGTCCCGTCAGGTAAGCACAGTGTCCAAGGCAGGGTCGAATGCGGTGGGAGTAGAGATGGGGTTGTTAATCTAAGCGAGTGGTTTGGAGGGAGGGGCAGGTAGGTTCCAAGAGGGCGGGAACTTCAGGAAAGCGCAGAGAACTCTCAGGCTTCAAAGAAGCGGATACCCTTGCTTTTCACCCTTGAGTCTGTCTCTTGTTTCTAGAGCCGTCGGGTAGGGGTGGTGGCCATGATCTTGGGGTCAGTGCAGAGAGAGGCGGCCCTTTGGGGTTCCAGAGGTCGGGACTGGAAGCGAACATGCCTCAGTTGGGTGGCTGGGAGTTGTACCAGTTATAAACCGGGCGTGTTTCGATCGGCTGGTGGTTGTTTACTTGGTGAGGTTTGCGCCCAGCGGAGGGCGGTTGCCGCCTACCTAAAATCGGAGTCAGCAGCATTTAAGTTTCCCTTTCCAGTGAAGAATATCTCATTCTTCTACGGTTAAGCCGGGAAAACAGCAGCTAGTTTGGGAGGGAAGAAAACCCTTGGGCAAACGCCCAAAGCCTGCGTATATTCCGGCCGGAGCATCCTGGCGCCTAGTTGGGGGAGGAGGGGTGAAGGGGAGGGTTTGAATAAGAAGCTGGGCTGAGAGAGGGTGGCTCATGGAGCCACTCCACCGAGCACTGCCTGCGTCCCTGGTTGAGAATACTATGGTTGTTCAGTGATTGACCAGGAGGCGGAAGCCAGTTAGGGGGACCAAGGAGTGGAGTAGGGAGAGCCTCCCTCGGCCCACGGGTCCGAGGTAGTGTTCGAATCTTTGGGAGCTCGAAGAGCTTCGCCAAATTATACTCCCTTCATCTAGTCTCTGTTTGGCAGCCTCCGCGCCCGAGAGCAGGTGTTTGGGGCGGGATGGAGGGAGGTTGTTTTGGTGTGATGTGCGGATCTTCTAAAGGAGTCAGGATCTACTGGGAAAAAACCCTAGGCAAGGAGAAGCACCCGGAGCCCTGAGCGGAGAGTGTTTCAGAGGTGCGCGTAAACGCCCAGGGGCGCCGGGAGGCAGCAGCGACGGCACAGCGTGGGACGGCCAGGCGCACCGGAAGGGAAGCAACCGGTGCAGTCTGGCCTCCTGTACCTGGCTGGCCCGCGCTGGGGCTCCAGGCTTTCCAGCCAAACTTAAGTGAAGCAAAGTAGTTGCAGTTTGACAAAGGATGGTGTTTTAATAAATGACATAGTTATTTTTTACGTTTTGGTCTTTAGCTTGCATTGCGTAAACGTTGTCGCCATTAAATTCTGACTGCGGACCCGAAGTGTGTGCGGGGCCCAGGACTTACCCGAAGGGCGCACTTCTTGGGGATGCGTATCCCGTAGTCGCAGAAGGGTAAAGGTACGGAACGGGAGCCCTCCGCTTGCCCCCAAGGCCACCTTTGCTGTTTGACTTTGCTTCGTCTTCACTCAAAAGCTTTAAAAATTATGATTAAGAAAGATTCTCCAGGACATTGACCCCTACGCTTTCTGCCCAGTCCTTTCCCACACGCTCTATCCCTAAACCTTTAGGGGTTTCGTGCATTTGGTTTTTTGAGTGGAGAGAGGCCTCAAGAGACAAATTTCACTACCAGCTGCCCCTCAAACGCCCCAAATCCCTGTCTCTCCCTTCCTTCTCCCCGCTTATTATTTCTGCTTAGAAGTCGTTTTTCTTAACCAGGACTTAAGCACTATAAGGGACTTCCATTTCCCAACGAAAAGGTTGAGACCGTTTCTTCTTTTACCATCCTTGGCACTTTTAGCGGGGGCGGGGGGGAGGAAGGTTTTCTGGAGGGAGGCTGGCTTGAATGTGAGTCTTTGTGTTTGTGAAACCCAGGTACGGCAAAGACCCGTAAATCTCTAACCAATACTTTCAAAAAATAACTTTTTGCCCCGGGGAGGGTGGGGGGTAGGGGTAAGTGGGAGGAAAGGGGAGCCAAGCAAATTTAGGACTCCTCTTTCCTCTGCCTTTTGTTTTCTCAGAATCCTTGTGGAGGCGGGGACGGGAAGCGCACGGCGCGAACCCTGGGGCGCCCCTTAGCCCCGACTTCGACTTCTCAGACTGATGAGGTGGGAGGAGTTCCCTGCAGGCTGCAGGGCCGAGAAGTAAATGCTAAGCTCTGGAGCCGCAGTCGCTGGACCCCAAGACCCGACGGGAAGTCTCCGTAGGACCCCCAAGGATCCACATTCCCGGAAGCCCAGGCGACCCTAAACCAGCGCTGGGAAACTGACAAACTCGTGCAGTCGCAGGGCGCTCCAAGCCTCTCTCTTCTCTTCTTTCTTATGGGTAACGTTCTCTGCGGGACACCTGAGGTTACCCAAGGGGGATGCGCCGGCTGCGCTGGCCTTGGCGCCGAGAGCTAAGCAGCAGGACTCACAGCCTGGCCCGAAGGCAGGTCGCACCTTCCACCTGCCGCGGAAGGTAGGCGCTCTCCTGCACTTCCTTTAGTTCGAGAGGCCCGCCCAAGGTCCCAGGGAAAAGAAGGCTGTGAGACCTGGGCGCTCCCTTCTTTCCCCCACCTTCCTATCCCTGTCAGTGCCGAGATCTGTGGCAGAGGTTCCTAATCTCAACCACCTATTGGCAAAGAAAGCTGCAGATTAAACTCGTTTTATAGAGAAGGAAACTGAGGCCCAGACAGACGAAGGAGAGGCAAGCTGTGGAGCGCAGCGGTAAAGAGCAAAGGATTCGTGGTCCCAGAATGGAATCTCAGCTCTGCCAGGTAATCAACAGCTGTGTGACTCTAGACGAGTTCCGCAGTCTCTCTGAGCCTCGGTCTCCTTACTGGTCAAACGGGATAATGGGATACTAGCTCTCACCTCATGGAGTCGTTCTGAGGATTAGATAGGAGAGTAGTGTTGGCCTTCGACTCAATCAACTTTACAGTTTTTATTATTATTACTGTTTAAGGACAGGAGACAAATTAGTGGCAAAGCCGAGCTGAAACCCAGGTCTCTCAACGTCCAGTTGGGGGTTTTACCCACCACCCCTCTGCCTCTCTAGGGCTAATGGGACGCAGAGGCGACGAGAGCGCCTGGAAAACCATGTGGCGTTGGTGCACTGGCAAAGCGCAGGCATCCTGGCCTCAAAGGTGCATAATTATTGCAAGATGAAAAAAACTTAGGCTGGGTGGGAGGAGAGCAGTGAGGATCTCTCAACCCCTACTTTCACTCCTGCGCTGTCCACTTCATCTGACCGAGAGCGGAGCTGGGCTACTACAGCCGCAACCCCACGGACCAGTGCGCACTCCCGAGCCGCCCTCCGGGAGTAACCCAGCGGCCGCGGACAACTGAATAAACACGCCAAAGCGCTGCGATCTGTCAGTGGTGGGGGCAGCCACCCTACGCGCGGGGACCGCAGGCTGTGATACAGAGTGGCTCGACCTCGCTGCCGCCTGTCGCGGGAGAGAAATTAGCGTTCGACTAGCGCCTCTCCCCGCGGCCCGCGCCCGGAGCCCCACGCACAAGTCAGCCCGACAGCTGCTCCTCCCCTCCTCCCCGCCGACTCCAGCTCCTCTGAATCTGCCCACTCGGGGATGCGCGGCAATTGCTTAGGATGGTTCCCAGCCCCGCGCTGGTGGTAGAAATTTTAGCGTCAATTATTTAATTAAAAAAAAAAAGCAAGGGAGGGGCTTTTGTGATAGCTACTCCCAGCTTCTGATTATTTCAAAATTAACTCTTTTTTTTTTCTTTAACTAGTCCCCACTTACGGCTCTAACTCTCCTCTCTAACCCTATCTAGGGGCCCGGAACCATTAGATACTGCCGTGTGCGATGCAAAATTTCCCCTTCTCGCCCAGTTCGCAGTGCCTGGGAGCCGCCAGGGTTACCCGTCTGTTGTGATGCCACCGCGAGATGGTCCCTGAGCTCCCCGAGAGTCCTCAATGAAAGGATTCCGCGGCTCTGCCTCTATTATTATACCGTAAATCTTTTTAAATTCTGGAACTAATTATATAGAGGATATGTCTCAATTTGTTCTGCATTAATGCCACAGTGGGGATGGAGGCCAGGCCGTGGCCAGAGCAGATACGTAGGCCCATGAAATTGATGAACTGAGAGTTGCTTCCAGTCCTGAGCGCACCATCTGGAATTCCAGTCTGAGGTTACAATTAGAACTCCTGACCCCAGATTCAACTTTGCAAACAACGGGCAAAAAAATGGGGAAAAGAAAAACCACTAGAGAGAGAGAGAAAAAAAAAGTATTCTGCACCTGTAAAACACACACACACACACACACACACACACAATCTTAAAATCTTTCCATCTTAGACAATTCTTTCCAAATATTTTTGTGTTTTTTAACCTATAAAAGATAATGGAATATGTTTTATAGACTGGATTTTATCTCATCCCCTTTCCCTCTCCCAACTGCCCTCAGTTTAATAGTTGTCAGTTTTACCTCAGTGTTGAATTTAATTATGTAGGAACAAAATATTCCTCAGTAAATTAGCTTGCTAAATATTCTGTCACATTTACTTCCCCTTTGAGAATGGCTTAATTACAGAAATCTACCTGTGTCTAGGAACTTTTTTTTCCTTTTCTTTTTTGACTGCGATTCCAGCTTAACTGTAAACAGAGATTTTATTTGTGTTCTAAATTAGTTTGGCCAATTTCTTCCCTCTTTCTTTAGTAACATGCTGCTTTATTTTCCTCTCACTTTGACCCCCTGAAGAAAACGAAGAACCAGGCACTACTGGAGAATCTGTTAAATTTATTAGCATAAATGCTTAGACAAAACGAGATATAAATCATTCAGATGTATTAAGCCATAAAGTATCCCAATGAAGTCAGTCCTTCGCCAGGGTCCTGGTGTATAAATGTTCATATAAAACAAGGTATCGGTATTATCTTTCAAACTGAATATATGTTGTAAAAATATCCAAGGTTGTGTTAGGAATATGGGGGTTGGGGGGTCGGTGCAGCAAGACGAGAAGAGGATATTCTTCAGAGCAGCCTGTTAGCATAGTGGTGGCTCAGAAAGTATGGTGGAAAGGAAAAATCTCAACTGTTTACATTTGGAGTCTTCTTAGATAATATGTTTTTTAAAAAAGGTATTAGGATATATTTGGGAGCAAAGGAATAAGAGAAAAAAAAAGGTGACTAGAGGGAGAATGGCATTGCTTTCTATAGAATGCATTTTCCCCCAAAGGTCAGTTTAGCTTCAGAAAAGTCCACCCAGAGGAAGCACTGGCTCCTCACACAGATAACGGATTAGCCAGTAGTGAAGAGCCACCTGGGCCTTCGTCTGGGAACCAGGATATCCGCCGTTGGTCAGCAGAAGGATGTGTATTCATTCGTGGTAGAAGAAGAAGAAAGCGCTCGGGTGTGAGGAAGGGGAATGGACAGAATTCCTAGCAGAGGTTTACCGAGACAAAAATCAGACACAATGTTTAAGCAGCAATTGCTCGTGAAATTCATAGCCATGGCTCTCTGTAAATCTTGGCAAATCAGGGTTCGCCTTTTGGAAATGACTGTTTTTGAGACTGAAAAAAAAAACCAAATTGTCTACCAGAAAAAGGGAATAGCCCACCTCCCCCACCCTTTTTTTAAAGCAGGGATATCCTCATCCTTTTGGTGCCATTCTTTCATTCATTCCTTCACCATGAAACAAAGATTGTCAGGCGTTGTAGCAGCAAGTGGGGACACAGGGTAATGACAGGCTTACCCTGCTCTCACAGTTAATATTCCAGTAGGTATGACTGATACTTTATAAGGAACAAAGGAGATATTTTCTTTCTTTCTTTTTTAGATGAAGTCTCGCTCTGTTGCCAGGCTGGAGTGCAGTGACAAGATCTCGGCTCACTGCAATCTCCGCCTCTTGGGATTCAAGCTATTCTCCTGCCTCAGCTTCCCAAGTAGCTAGGATTACAGGTGTATGCCACCACACCCAGCTAATTTTTGTATTTTTAGTAGAGACAGGGTTTCACCACGTTGGCTGAGATGGTGTCAATCTCCTGACCTTGTGATCTGCCCACCTCGGCCTCCCAAAGTGCTGAGATTATAGGCGTGAGCCACTGTGCCCAGCTGAGATATTTTCATATAGTAGTAACTGCTATATAAGAACAAGGAGATCTGTAAGATTGGAGAATGACTAAAGGTGAGATGGGGATGAGGAGCAACAGATAGCCGTCACTTCTTTTTCCCTTCTGCCCATGCTACCACATTTCAATGTGTTTTTAGGAAGTATTCCACCCTACTGTCCAAGTGCAGGAAGGATTTGAAGGATTTGGAATGGTTGGTCTGGATAAATCTCTGCCCACAAGACTGGACTTTATGGAATCAGCAGGGCAGCTCTTTATATAGCTGGCTTAAAATCATCACCACTAGCTGAGTGACTCTGAAAGCTATTTAATCCCTGAGAAACTCAGTTTTCTTCTCTTCAAGATAAAAAATAACAGTTATGAGGACTAGATAAGGTAAGGCATGTAAATTTCTTAGCCTTTAGGAAGCACTGAATACATGGTTTGCTTCTAATTAATTGATAAGTTATAGGCTTAATATTGATATTGGTGTGAATTAAGAAAAGGTGGAAATCTTTGTTCTTGTTGGATCAGGGGGAAAAGCAGGAAGAGAAACCTTTGCTGAATCTGACCTTAAACAAGGTTGTTGCCAACTAGAAGGAAATTTAAATCATTTTGCCCTATACCAGAACCCTAAAACAGGAAATGTGTGGCTTTTGCCTCAAAATCAAGCTTAGGTTCCTTCTTTTAGTACAGAAGTCTATAAGTTAACATTAGCCTGACACTCTTAGAATAGCATTGTTCGTTAGAGCCACATTTCAGGTTTGCAGCCTTGTCCAGGATAAAGAATTCTGGCATAGCTATAAAAACACCTGAACTCAATTCCTTTCTCTGCCAGTTACCATGATCTTGGGGAAAAAACTTCAGCCCTCAATTTTTCAGTAGCTTTATCTGTAAAATGGAGATGATACAAAACGAAATAAAGAATCCATAGGTGATTTGAAAACTACAAAGTGCTGGACAGTGCAGAACACCATCATGGCATCTGTTACATGTGAACATGGGGAAAGGAGTATGTCTATTCAGAACACTGGGGCATGTTGCTTGCTCTCATAGTTCTTCGTTTCTAAATGGGCATAGTACCTTTAGTCTTGCAAAACAGTACCTAGCATAGAGCGTGTGCCATGTAAATGTCACTGCTTCAGTTATTGTTCCTGTTCTCTGGCCATCTTCTTGGGCCAAGGATTGAGCCTTATAATTTTCACAAAAAGAGTTTTTTACTGTAGAAGTTTCAGGGCTTTGGGATCAGATGGCTTGGGTTTAAAGCCTCCTCTGCTACTATTTTCTGTATGGCTTTGAGTGACTTCCTTATTTTCTCTGAGCTTTAATTTTCATAACTGTAAAACAGGGCTAATGATACTGTCACCTTACAGGATTGTTTTCATAACAAATTAAAATGCCATATGTTAATTGCTTACATGGTGCTGGCATGTAGTAAGAAATCAATAACTGGTAGTTATTAAACTTGCGATTTTTCTAATCAGACAATATTAGCTATGACTTAAAACAGATGAGCCTGTAAGAGCTTGAATTACAGCATGATTCTGAACAAACAGAAAGTAATTTCTAGTTTCTTTTAAACTCACCTGTACCACACTGAAATCTCATTCTTTCGTATATGAAAGACTTTGCAACCAAGACATTGACAATGATTTTCTTTTTGACTATGAGCCTTTTAGGTTAAAATTTTGAATCTCATTTATTTTTAATGGGTTTCTTTGCAAATTACCCAGCGTATGTCAAGGACATTGGTAATCCCATGTTTTTCAGAATAAGCAGGACATTGGTTTCAGCCAATGGGGAGAAAAAGTAGTTTGATCCTCTTCCTGGAGTTACACGTAGCATTTATTAATAGCTCTGTAAACGGTCTGGAACACAGTATCAGCTTGCTGTTCAAAATATGACAAAAGTTTATGAGAAGTTGCTTGGGAAAAACAGGATCTAGTCGTTAGAAATCTGACAATGGTCAATAGTACATTTATTCCAAGTCTCTCTAAATCAGAAACAAATGAAACTTCTATTGTGATCACTGTTCCAGATCTAAAAGGCCCTCCCCTTACTTTGGTAGAAATTAAGTACGTTTTAGAAAGCCCAGTATTTTTTCCTCTACCAATAGAGGCTAATTACAGAATTTCCCAAGAAATCATAAATATTAAACTCTAATCAACAGATGTGACACAAGATAAATAAGAAGCACATAACTTAGCTTTCATTCCCTATGTAGGGCACATGTTTATCTTTAATTATCTCCAACCTGGGAATGGCATAAATGTTATCTGTTTTATTTATTATTTGTATCTAGAGTGACACCACATTTTGATTTTGCCCAGGACAGTCTCAGCTCAAGCTGTTGCCCCAGCTTAATTATTAATTACTCTCCTTTTACTCCCAAAAGTATTCTACTTCTGATGGTAAAGACTTCACTTGCTTAAAGTTTTATTTTATTTTTTTTTTAAAAGACAGATTTAAGAAAGCCATTAGAGCAAAGATAAAATATGGGCTAAGTGGGGCTAATGAGAAGAAAAAAAGATTGAATTAATATTAGTATCAAAGGATGCAGATAGTTTCTATAATTGAACATAATACAATTCTGAACTTCCTGACAGCCAAGGAAGAAAGGGAAAAATAGCACTGGTTTCATATCTTTCATGATACAATGAAGGAAAGAAGCCTAGTTTTTCAGACGAGATGAACTTTTTCTAGTACTAAACACTAAGAAGAACTTACCATACTGCCTTTCTGTAAGAGTTATCAGACAATGGTTAGTGACTTCAGCAGTAATGTTTCAAAAGATACAGTGACATTCTCTGATAGTTTATTTCAATCCAATGTTCACAGCATTAAAATTGTGGTTCTATAAACTCTAAGAGGAGAGACAATAATATAGTCCCTTATTGTAGTTTTCTGGGAGATCTGACCTGATTCAAATTAACCTGATTTGCTAATTTTCAGAATGTCTCTATTGGTACTTTTTAAAAAGCATCTTTTATTCATTAATCATCAATTAACTTGAACCAGAATCAAAACACTGCGAAGGACTTGACCACTGTTCTCCAGAATCTGCGAACGATTTGGTGAGAGCTCTAGGGCAGTGGTGGTTCTCAGTTGAGATGATTTGCTCTCCAGCAGACATCTCGCAGTATCTAGAGACGTCACTACTTGCAGTAAGAAGGCACTCATTAGGCCGGGCACAGTGGCTCACGCCTGTAATCCCAGCACTTTGGGAGGCCGAGGCGTGCAAATCGTGAGGTCAGGAGTTCGAGACCAGCCTGACCAACATGGTAAAACCCCATCTCCACTAAAAATACAAAAAATTAGCTGGGTGTAGTGGCGGGTGTCTGTAATCCCAGCTACTTGGGAGGCTGAGGCAGGAGAATCGCTTGAGCCCAGGAGGCAGAGGTTGCAGTGAGCCGACATCATGCCACTGTACTTCAGCCCTAGCAAAGAAAAGAAAAAAAGGCACTCATTAGATGCACAATCCTGACATCTAGTGAGTAGAGGCCAGGGATTGTGCTAAACATTCTGTAACGTGCAGGACAGACCCTCAGAACAAAGAATTATCCAGCCTAAAATATCAATAGTGTCAAGACTAAGAAACCCTGCCCTAGGGTACTGTTAGAAGAAGGAATGCCGACATTGTTTTTAGCTGGAGTCAAAAGAAAAAAACCTCATGGGGAAGAGGACGTTGGGCTAGATTCCTTCATCCCACCCAGTGGAGCTGGTGGGTGTCTCTCCCCAAGCTCAACAAATGTCAGGAAAAAAACATAAGAAGAGGCAAGTGATGTGGAAATGCAATCCACAAAGGGAATTGCGGATAAACTCATTTAACCAGAAAAGAGGAAGAATCCATGTAGAGCATTAAGAAAGCAAGCCAGATAGCACATGCAAATTCAGGGCAAAGAGTTTCTGTTCTGATGTTATGCTCCAAGATCCCTAAATATTGCTGGTATTTTTTAAAACCACACAAATCAAGGGCAGCATAAACTTTTATGTTCCCAGAGATGGTCTTTGGAATACTGTCTAATAGTGTATACGTGGATATGTGCATATTTTGCTTCCTCTCCTCCACATCATTTTTTACCACTTACATAATAGGGATTCCTTGGAACTCAGTTTTATATCACATTAAATTTAAAAATGGGTGCCTACTTAAAAATACAACCTATCAAGGCACAGAAAATTCTGAACCACTGCTGTAATGAATACATCATAGGAATCTCCATTAAGAAATATTATTCTGACCTAGTTCTCTGTGTCACGCTGCAGATTGTCCTTCTCTTGACTCATGGAATGTTTTGTGAGAAAGACTACAAAGTCGGGTCCCTCGATATTAGCCATCTCACCCTTTCAAAGTTCAGCCAGGAGTGGGACAAAACCCTCGTCACCATGTCGACATGTTTACATCTGGCGTAGGAAAATACTGCTGTTGCCCAATTTGGCTTCCCAGTCCATTCACTTGCCTGGAGACATATATTTTATGCTTTCCTTTGATGCTTTACAAATAAATTAGCGTGATTCACTAAGATCTGCCAGCATATATGCGTTACTGGAGAAATCTGAGATGTTGAAAAAGTATTGTAATTTATTATATCCCAAACTTTCTTAAGAAAGTTTCTTAAGAACCAAATAAATATCATCAGCTAGTTTATATACCTGACATATTTATTGCAGTATTCCCGCTGAGCACTTCCCATTGTCACGTGTTCTCACACATTGTTTTCACAAATTGTGTTTTGAAAGAAGTCAAGGGAAATTCAGGCCAGAGAAGCAAGATGTTATCTTTTGGAAAGGATGAGACCACTCTAATGGAAGAGGATAATCCATTCAGAGGTTTGTGAAGCCAGTATCCTCCGGTGGGTGTGATAAATCCACAGCATCTGAATCCAGGATTTTGCGCTGGGACCTTGAAGCTGCATGAACGATTTAGTCGTGTTCCAAATAAACACAGTGTATCATTATTATTGGATAAACATGAACATCTGTTAGGTCAAGTCTGCCCTGTTTCCTTAAAGGCAACTGGAGTCCCTGAACACGGTTCTCATATGTCTATCACAGATGGATCTGAGATGGGCGTATAATGCCAGAGCAGCTTCTTGATCATCTCTGTGTTTGGAAACCAGATTTTAAAAATAAAGTCGGCCAGGCACAGTGCCTGTAATCGTAACACTGGGAGGCCAAGGCAAGCGGATCACGAGGCCAGGAGATTGAGACCATCCCAGCTAACCTGGTGAAACCCCATCTCTACTAAAAATACCAAAAAAAATTTAGCTGGGCATGGTGTCATGCGCCTGTAGTCCTAGCTACTCAGTAGGCTGAAGCAGGAGAATTGCTTGAACCCGAGAGTCAGAGGTTGCAGTGAGCCAAGATCATGCCACTGCCTTCCAGCATGGGCGACAGAGCAGGACACCATCTCAAAAAAAAAAAAAAAAACGTCACCTGCTCATTTCAAGTGGGTCACATGCCTAGAGAGCACCAGAGACTACAGTTCCCTTCTGAATCCCATCGACAGAGCTATTTTCAAAAGATGAGAATATTTGAGGCAGCCCGCCTTCTTCATTTTTAAAGCGATGTTGTACATATTTCAAGTAATTATTTGGGGCGAGAGGAATCTAAATGTCACCATTCTCTTGTCCTAACTCAGCCTGGTACCATACCAGCTGTCAATCAGTGGGGACAGAATAGAGGATGATTTCTCACCAGGCTGAATCAGCAGTTTGCAGCAGGTTACAACTGCAAGAGACTTTACAAGCATCTAGTCCAACCTCTCATTTTTCAGATAAGACATTGATACAATCTGCCAGAGATCATGCACCTAGTTAGTGGTAGAGCTTTTCCCAAGGCCAGGAAATAAAATCTATCTTTCTGGAGCAGCATTCATTGATTTGCACTTACTGAGTACCTTTTACAGGCCCAGCAACTAAACCGGGATGCACAAACCTGGCCCTCAGCTTGCTTACCATCTGGCAGTGCTTCAGGACTTGATCATCACTGAGCCAGGATGTGCAAGGATACAGGAAGTATCCTTGGAACAACCCTCGCTTTTACCATATCCAAGAATTCTCTCTAGTTCTTCCCTGTTATTCAGGGAGACTGAAGGCTGCTTAATTAAGTTTTACAAAGAGGGCCCCTGGGGAGTATGTAAATACTTAGCTCACCACTGTATTGTGAAAATTAGGAAAGCATCCTTGTACTTCATGGAGGAGGACCTGACAGATAAAGATACCTAAAGTACTGACAGCATCTTTTTGCCTAAATTAAGTCAATGTTGCCTCTTAGAGGTTTAGCAACAAGGATACCCGAAGGGGGAGCTCTTCTGGTTTGGAACTGAATTGAAGGGACTGGTTGGTCAAACCCAAAAGCACAAGCGTTTTAGAGCTGCGTTTAGTAGCAGAGTGAAAGGAAGATAACCAGAGAGTCACACAGAAATTGTTAAATCTTTTTCACCCTGTATTATTTGCCTATCGGATGCTGATGAAATGCTGACAGCATGGGGGGGGGGCGAGGGGGAGTGAATATTACAAGATGTGCAAACACGCAGACATTTACCAAAGATCAAGTTCCAAGATGTAAAAATCAAACAAAAAAGAATTTCTCCTAATTTGACTCCCAAAAGACCTGAAAAGCATTTCAAACGTGTCCAGTAAGGCATTAAAAATAATTATCCCAGAGAGGAATCACTCCCTTGGTTGTTTTGATGTATTTCTGTCTATAAACAAATTTTCTAAACCACTGCCTTGGCTTCCTTTTAAAAGGTCTCTAGAACAAAAGTACTTTGGGTGACCCCAGGATTACTGAGCAACAGTAACTAAGGATGTGGATGAGGCTGAAAAAGATAAAAACAGATGATGCACTTTTTGATGTCAGAACTAAAATAATGTATAATTAAAATGGAATAAAATACAGAAGTTTAGAAACAAAGAAATAATCCTATCAAGAAAATTAGCAAGCTCATTTAAGAGAACGTTAAGATTTTTTAAAAAGCATCCTATAAAATCACTCTTATGTTACCCAGATGGCTCTAGGGGGTGACTTCTTCATGTAATTAAAATTCGCTGTCCTCCTCTTTTCCTCCTCCTTCCCTCCTCCTTCTCCTCTTTTTTTCCACAATAATAGTTATTGTTATTAGCCATCACTAATTGAGTGCCTAGGCTCTCTGGTACATTCCCTGCACTTCTCACAGCGGCCATTTCAATTAGAAGTTGTTCACCGTTTCTTAGATGAGGAAATGGATGCTGGGAGGTTCGGGTTTCCCACGGTTAGCCATCTAGAATGCGGTGTAGCCAGAGCAGCAGTCTTCAGTTTGGAGGACACAGCGTCAGAATTCCAGAAGGAAGTGAGGTGGACATAAGGAAACAGGGAACCCCTTTGGCACCCGTGCTTGGGATAGCTGATACTCTGAATCAAACCTACTGCGCGGTCCAATCATGCCAATGTCCACAGGCCCAAGTACAATTAAATTGCATTGCCACAGAATCTGTTTTCACCATACAATGTCAGCTGAAGTCTGATCCACCTACTTCTTGTTTGTATCAAATTCTAGCATACCTTCTTAGTACAATAGTTGTGCTGTGTCCCTGAAATTGATTTGTTGTTGTTGTTGTTAAACACAGTGAACAGCAGTTCCAGTGCTCCGTGGGGGAGTTACAAAAAGAAGTTGCTGTTTCCAGGAATCCCAAGGTGGTGTTTTTCTTCTTCAGTATCATTCCTCTCTCTCTGAACTTGAATTTTCATCTGCCAGGGTTGAGGAGAGCAGGGGTGGAATGCATGAGCACACCAATGTTGTATCTCAATAAAGCAAGAACCAGCTCTACTGAAATGTCCACTTGGGTTTTTAACATGGTGGCTCGCAGAAGATCTCAGAGCTAGGCTATTTCCGATGGTCACAGGGGGAAGAAAATGTAGAGGTTTCTACATTTATAAAACCCAGAGGCTTCTAAGTAGTATTGAATTAAGGGAGCCAGACTGTGTGTTGCTGAAGTCTTCATCCTTTCTGTGCTCTTAACATGAATCCTGTCTCTGCTCTTCCCTTTCACAGTGACCTCCCATTTACTGAGCTGGTCCTTCTCACTCTCACCTCTCCCTTCCCCGCCTTCCATCTCACAAGCAATCCTGAAGGACTGAGCTAATGGAATATTACAAAGAAAAAAGGAAAATGGCTTCACAGGGGCAAATTGGCACCTTCCACATTCGTTAAAAGACAGAACTCCATTAGGGTTGATTTTCTGGGTTTATCTTATAGTTAGGAAGAGAGAGGTGTTAGATACCCCAAGCAGGGACTCAGATGCTGAAAGCTGAAACAGTTCTGCCTGTTTGAGAACCTCAGGAAGAGAGCCAGGGCTACGCAGTCAGGCATTTGAGATCACGTCCCTTCTAAGAAATGTGCCTTGGTTCCAGTTACTCCTTTATCTCTGGCAACAAGCGCCAGGGTCATGAACTAATAAGGACTGTGGGTGGAACTTGGAGCCAGAGGATGTCCCGCCCTGCCTGTCAGGGTTTAACCCAAAAAAACAAGAGCAGCGTTCCTCACCCAGGATACCCTTCAAGGGTTAGAGGCAGGCAGCTTCCCACTTGGTCCAGCTTTCTTCTGCACCCCTTCAGGATACATAAATGAAGCTTTGGGGCTTCATTTGGGCCATTTGCCCTCTTTGTGCGGCAGGCAGCCATTGGCAGGCTAGCAATAGCGGAAGGTTACTAAGGATCAAGAGTAACTACCTTTCATAGATGTTCCTTAACTGACTGGCACCATGTTACATTTTTCTTAGATTATTTCATTTGATCCTCACAAAAATCCTGGGTGAAAAGTCATTTTAAAATCCTAATTTTAAAAATGAGACATGGAGAGCTTGTCATTTGTCCAGAGTCCCACAGCTAGAAAATGGCAGAGCTGGCCAGGCGCAGTGGCTCACATTTACAATCCTAGTACTTTGGGAAGCCGAGGCAGGTGGATCACGAGGTCAGGAGATTGAGACCATCCTGGCCAACATGATGAAACCCTGTCTCTACTAAAAATACAAAAAGTAGCTGGATGTGGTAGCGCGTTCCTGGGGTCCCAGCTACTTGGAAGGCTGAGGCACGAGAATCGCTTAAACCCAAGAGGCAGAGTTTGCAGTGAGCCAGGATCATGCCACTATACTCCAGCCTGGTGAGAGAACAAGACTCCTCCCAAAAAAAGAGGCAGAGCTCAGGTTGAAGGGATTCTAAAGCCTTTGATGTTAACTGTTATAGCATCTGAGAGGAGTGAGTAAATCATCCAGGTACCAGTGCTAGTCAAGGTCCTGTGGAAACACTTTCAAATGGGGCAATCAAGGAACACTTAACGAACAGTCTGTTGTTTTTGTTTTTGGGTTTTTTTTGTTTTTTTTTTTTGAGATAGTCTCATTCTGTCGTCCAGGCTAGAGTGTGGTGTCGCAACCTCAGCCTCCCAGGTTCAAGCAATTCTCCTGCCTCAGCCTCCCAAGTAGCTGTGACTACAGGTATACACCACCATGCCCAGCTAATTTTTATATTTTTAGTAGAGGTAGGGTTTCACCACGTTGGCCAGGCTGTAATGATGGGTCTATTTTAAAAGATGTGGGCAGGGTTAAGGGAAACCAGTGAGAGGTAGTGAAGTTCACTGACTCTAGACACTGCAAGGAGTCTGTTACCATCCCTGTGGCTGAGAGAGGAGGGAAGAGGAGAGAGTGGTTCTGGAACCCAGACAGAGGAACTGAACTTGCTGGAGAGAGTGAAGAAGCCTGCTGTAGAGGAAGGCCGAATTGCTGAAAGGAACGTGGTCAACTTGAGCTGACTTGGCAGGGAAGGAGCCAAGGTACACATAGCCAGACCTCATTCTCCTTTCTCCCTCCAGGCTCTGCCACTATTTCCCACTGACCGAACCCTACTAGAAGAGGAAGGCTAAGAAGCCCGCTGGTGCAATCCATGCAGGTTAGCCTCCAGGGCCCAGAGGAGGGAGAAAAAAGGCAGGGATGCAGTGAGGGAGCATTGTATATCTGAAAATAACTTTATTCCAGCCTTTTCTTGACTGATATTTAGCTGTTTATATGATTATACATTGAACATAATTTTTTCTCAGACTTTGCAGACATTGCCCTTTGCTGCTAACTTCCGGCATTGCTTTTGAGAAGTCCAAATCCATTATAAGTCTTGAACCAATATGTGCAACTAGCATTTTCTCTCTAGAAGTTGATAGGATCTTCTCTTGATGAGTTCACCAAACTGCCCAATTCAATTCCCAATAATCCTTGTTAAAAAAGAAAGAATCTGGCCGGGTACAGTGGCTCACGCCTATAATCCCAACACTTTGGGAGGCCAAGGTGAGTTGATCACGAGGTCAGGAGTTCGAGACCAGCCTGGCCAAGATGATGAAATCCCATCTTTACCAAAAAATACAAAAATTAGTCAAGTGTTGTGGCAGGCACCTGTAATCCCAGCTACTTGGGAGGCTGAGGCAGGAGAATCACTTGAGTCCAGGAGGTGGAGGTTGCAGTGAGCCAAGATCACGCCACTGCACTCTAGCCTGGGAAACAGAGCAAGACTCCATCTCAAAAAAAAAAAAAAAAAAAAAAAATCCATCTATTTAGCAAATGATCTCAACAAATTTTAGAATGGTAATTTACAAGGACAGAAAAAGATACTACTTATTGATATTTGAAGAAATCACTTTTCCCTTTAGGCAGCATTTAGAACACAACCTAATATAGGTCTTGAATTGTAAATTCTGTTGTAAAAGGCATTCTTTGGGCAAATAATGTTAACGATGGGAAAAAACAATTCATGATTGCGGGAGCATCCGGAGTTAATTTTCTCCTCAGCATCTAAAATGTCTTAGTTATCCTGTTCTCACATGAAATTGCTACTGGGATTCCTGAACACAGGCCCAGGTTAGCACTAAACAACGCATGTCTCTAGAGCAACAGACCCTTCAAAAAGCAGACCTACCAGACATTTCTCTGATAAAAATCATGTGCTTTTTTCTTACCGAGCTTACTATTTTATGTAAATATATGTTAGCTGGGGAGAGAATGTGCCCTGTTATAGGAACCCACCATTCAGTAAGTTGTAGCCCAGACACAGGACGATTGGTGACAGAAACTCTTTTGTGAGCTGTGGCTCCTGATGGAGCCCAAGTTGTTTGGCAGGAGATAATTTCCACAGTCTATGAACACCAAAGATGAGACTGGCTTGGGGCCACACGCCAAACTGCACAGCCAGTAAGAGCTGCTTCCATCAACCCACAGCAGCTCTGACTTTTTTAATTAATTAATTAATTTATTTGAGATGGAGTTTCACTCTTGTTGCCCAGGCTGGAGTGCAATGGCACAATCTCAGCTCACTGCAAATTCCACTTCCCAGGTTCAAGTGCTTCTCTTGCCTCAGCCTCCCAAGTAGCTGGGATTACAGGCACGCGCTACCACATCTGGCTAGTTTTTGTATTTTTAGTAGAGACAGGGTTTCTCCGTGTTGGTCAGGCTGGTCTCGAACTCCTAAGCTCAGGTAATCCATCCCCCTCGACTTCCCAAAGTGCTGGGATTACAGGCGTGAGCCACCGCACCCGGCCTATTTTTTTTTAACAATAGAAAAGAAACTACCACAGGGAAGAGAGAGAACAATGGCGTTTTGACAAATGGAACAAAGATACAGTGTGACTGACAATTCAGGTCAGAAGGAGAATTAAGGCACAGGAAGACTGACGTCCGTCGGCCCCCTTGCCAAGAAGCAAAAACTCAGGGGGAGGCGTCCAGCCACATGCGAACTGGCTCAACAGCGGCCATTGTGTTTCAGCAGTTTTGTCACATGTTTTCTATAAAAGCACTTTTTCTTGGACTTGAAACATTCTTATATGCATGATCGACACATACAGTAGTATTTTCGAGACCTAAGGAAGGAAGAACCAGAGGGAGGTTGTGGGATTTCACTGAGAAGTGTTCTCCTTTGTCTCCTTGGAGATCTTTGAAGATGGTTCAGATAAAGTTGCTGCCAGTGAAAGGAGCTAGGCTCAGAAACCTCTAGTTGCCCTTTCTAGGCTTGTAATCCTCTGAAAAATGGAAATTAGGAAGCGTTCATTTATGACCTTGAAAAAAATCGTTTACAAAAGTATATTATAACGTATCAGTAAAACGAGCTGGAAAGAGGGTTTACGTGAAAGTTCATGTGAGAAACACAGCTATTAGCACGCATGCCATTCCCCACCTTGACCCCAGCAGGAATGTGTAAATTGTAACATATGGAATGTAAGCCCTGTCGAGATGTTTCATAAATCTGCCTGGCAATGAGCATCACAAGGCCCTGCATGAGAACAGGCCCCAGAAAGGGAGAGTCAGTGAGTGTTGTGCCTGACAAGGTCTGATTTTAATAAGCTCAGACTCTGACAATCGAAAATTTCCACACAATATTCTTTAATAATATTATTTCCTGAAAAAGGGGGCACTTTTTCATGGGACCCAGCCCAGGTAATATGTACATTCATCCATTCATTCAGCCATTCAAGATGTATCTACTGAGGGCCTACAATATGACAGGTGGCATGCTAGGCACTGCAGATACGGTGGAGGACAAGAGGGACACTGTCTTGCCCCTGTAGGGTTTACTATATGTAGGAAAACAGATATGAAACAAGTAATAGAGTTTGAGACCGGCCTGGCCAACATAGTGAAACCCTGTCTGTACCCAAAATACAAAAACTAGCTGGGTCTGGTGGTGGTGCATGCTTATAATCCGAGCTACTTGGGAGGCTGAGGCAGGAGAATTGCTTGAACCCAGGAGGTGGAGGTTGCAGTGAGCCAAGATTGCGCCATTGCACTCCAGCCTGGGTGACAAGAACAAAACTCCATCCCACAAAAAAAGAATAATAATAATTTTAATTGCAATTCTGATCAATGCTGTAAAGGAAAATAGCAGCACTCTGCCAAACTTTCTATATGCATGATCTCATTGAATCCTCTAACAATTCTCTGCGGTAGATACTACCATTAGTCCCATTTTAGACAGAAGAATACATGGACAGAGGAGACATGGAGGTTTACATGTCTCACCCAAGGTCACACAGCTCTGGAGTGGTGGAGTTAGCATGCAAAGTCAGTGTAAGTCCACACCCCAAGTTAGTGACACTATGCCTTTTTTTTTTAATGGCCTGGGTGAGGAAGTGGATGCTGATTTCGATTTGAAGCTTAAAGAAAATACCTTTCAGGATGAGATTTTAGGCCAAGCCTCAAGAATAAGTGGGAATTAACTGGGCAAAAGATGGTAGCAGGAGTATTCTAGAATTAGGGAATTGCATGTCCAAAGGCCCTGAGGCAGGAAGGTGGTTGGCTGCGGGTGTAGATGAGGAGGCCAGTGTGACAGGATTGGGCAGTGTATGGGATGAGGCTGGAGAGGCAGAAAAGAGTCAGAGTAGGTAGGGCCTTGTAAATCATGTTAAGATACCTTGAACTAAATCCTGAGCAGAGTGGGAGCTCCTGGAAGACTTGACTTTATCTGGGGCTGAATAGTGTGGTTCCAGGCGTAACTACTGCTACAGCCAGGAAAAGAGATGTATTCTCCCCATGGGAGACCGAGCTTGTTCCTGGGCTAGTAACTCACCCCTCCTTCCCAACATCTTCTGTAGAAGTGAGTAGATTCTATATACTTCTCCTTTAGCAGACTTCTGCCCCCTGGAGCAGTTAGAAGACAATGATATCAAGAAAAGACTGACAAATGCAGAAGTCCATTCAGCACTGACATCTGCTTAATATTAATCTCAGTGGCCAGGCGCAGTGGGTCATGCCTGTAATTCCAGCACTGTGAGAGGCTGAGGCGGGTGGACCACCTGAGGTGAGGAGTTCAAAACCAGCCTGGCTAACATGGTGAAACTCTGTCTCTACTAAAAATACAAAAATCAGCCAGGTGTGGTGGCACGTGCTTGTAATCCCAGCTACTTGGGAGGCTGAGGCAGGAGAATCACTTGAACTCAGGAGGCAGAGGTTGCAGTAAGCCAAACTCATGCCACTGCACTCTAGCCCGGGCGACAGAATAAGACTTGTCTCAAAAAAAAAAAAAAAAAAATATATATATATATATATATATATATATATATATATATATCTCAGTTATCACCATTAATTTTGGCATTTCCCAAACTATGGGACCCCCATTAAAATTTAAAAAAAGATCCTCAACAAATTTTCATGTTAAAAGTGGTAGTTTTTTCTTACATTCCTAAGACAGATATCTGTTACTGTGTGTATTTGTTTTATCAGTTCTTTCCTTTATTCATTCATCAAAGATTTGCATATCTACTATGGCAAACATGAAACATACCGAAGTAAATAAGACTGGGGTCCCTGTGCTCTCAGGGCTAGACAGAGTCTGGTTCCAGGGGAGCACTTGCACCACCCGATGCCATCATCCCCTGGGGTAGGCAGAATAATGCCCCCTGTCAAGAGATCCATGCCATAATTCCTGGAACCCAGGAATATGTTAGCTTACATGGTGAAAGGGACATTGCAGATATGAATATGGCATGGGCTTTGAAATGAGGAGATTATCCTGGATTACCTGAGTGAGTCCAATGCAATCACAAGAGTTATTTTATTTATTTTTTGTTTTTTGAGACAGGGTCTCACTCTGTGGCCCAGGCTGGAGTGCAGTGGTGGCGATCATGGCTCACTATAGCCACCACCTCCTCAGGCTCAGGTGATCCTCCCACCTCAGCCTCCTGAGTAGCTGGAAAGCTGGGACTGCAGGTGAGCCCCACTATTCCCAGCTAGTTTTTGTGTTTGTTTGTTTTTGTTTTTGTTTGTGAGATGGAGTCTTGCTCTGTCACCCAGGCTGGAGTGCAGTGGTACGATCTTGGCTCATCACATCTCCGCCTCCCGGGTTCAACCGATTCTCATGCCTCAGCCTCCCAAGTATCTGGAATTACAGGTTTGCACCACCACTCTTGGCTAATTTTGTATTTTACGTAGAGATGGGGTTTCACCCTGTTGGCTAGGCTGGTCTTGAACTCCTAACCTCAGGTGATCCGCCTGCCTCAACCACCCAAAGTGCTGGGATTACAGGCTTGAACCACTGCACCAGGCTTAGTTTTTGTATTTTTGTAGAGATGGGGTTTTGCTGTTGCCCAGGCTAGTCTCGAACTCCTGGGCTCAAGCCATCCACCTGCCTCAGCCTGTCAAAGTGCTGCAATTAAAAATGTGAGCCATCACACTGACTGCAAGATTTCTTATAAAAGTGGAAAAGGAGGACTGGGTACGGTGTTTCACACCTGTAATCCCAGCACTTTGGGAGGCCAAGGCAGGTGGATCACAAGGTCAGGAGTTCAACATCAGCCTGGCCAGCATGGTGAAACCCCATCTCTACTAAAAATACAAAAAATTAGCTGGGCATGGTGGTGTGCCCCTGTAGTCCCAGCTGCTCAGGAGGCTGAGGCAGGAGAATTGGTTGAACTCAGCAGGCAGAGGTTGCACTGAGCCGAGATCATGCCACTGCACTCCAGTCTGAGTAACATAGCGAGACTCTGTCTCAAAAAAAAAAAGTAGAAGATGGAGGCAAAAGGATCAGAGTCAGAGGTGTGAGGACAGAATCAGAGTGAGAGTGGTGCCGTTGTTGGAAGGGGCCAGGAGTTCGGCAAGGCGAGCAAGCTTAGGGAGCTGGAAAGGGCAGGGAAGGGATTCTTCTGGAGAGCCTTCAGAAGGAGAGGCAGAGCTGCCAACACCTCAATTTTAGCCTAATGAGACCCATTTTGGACTTTGGATCTCCATAACTGTAAAATAATAAATTTGTGTTCTTTTAAGTCACAAAACATGTGGTAATTGGTTGCACCAGCAATAGAAAACAAGTACACACCCCACTCCAGCCAGGACCGAGCCCTAGACAGACCTCCCTCTTAATCCCTCACAGTTTCTCTCTGGGCCCAGATGCAGCCTCGCAATTGTTCACAACCCAGCAGTCCAGACACCTACTTCCAATCGACTGGTGAGAAAGCAACTCACCTGCCATCCTGCGGGGTCTGTACAACAATAGATACTTGCTTGTGACCCCTCCAGCATTGCCATATATACACACATTAATACCTGGCATATTTCTTTTATAACTCTTACAGATTTTTCTTCTAACTGGGTTCCTAAAGTAGCTGCTTACACTGCTGTGTGTCCTTGGGCAAATTACATACATCTGTGTGCTTCCATGTGTTCATCTCTAAAATCAGAATAGAAATAATAATGATCATCTAGCGTTATTGTAGGGATTAAATGAATTAGACATGAGAGCATTAAAAATGGCGCCCGGCACACAGTAAGCACTCAGCAATTTTAACAATGGTGACGATGATTGTTATTATTATTTCCTACAGCATTTGGCATGAGGCCTTAAAAGTCCTTTTTTCTTTTTTTCTTTCTTTTTTTTTGAGATGAAGTCACGCTCTGTCACCCAGGCTGGAGTGCAGTGGTGTGATCTTGGGTCATTGCAACCTCTGCCTCCAAAGTTCAGGCAATTCTCCTGCCTCAGCCTCCCTAGAAGCTGGGATTACAGCCACCCACCCCACGCCTGGCTAATTTTTGTTTTTTTTTTTTAGTAGAGATGGGGTTTCACCATGTTGGCCAGGATGGTCTCGAACTCCTGACTAGGTGATCCGCCAGCCTCGGACTCCCGAAGTGCTGGAATTACAGGCATGAGCCACCGCGGCCAGCCAAAAGTCCTTTTTTTGTTCAGCCGGTCTACAGTGTGGAAAACGCACTAGAGGGGCAAGTTGACAGGACCCAATGGGGGAATACTGAATTAGGGTGATGATGGTTGAAATGGAAAGAGGTAGATAGACTTGAGAAATACCGCAGAAGTAAAAACCAACAAGGCCTGTTGATGAATTGCATCTAGGGGTTGAGGATGTACCAAGGATGACACAGTCGGAAGCCTTATAATGATATTTTATAATGATATGTTAATACAGCATAAAAGAAATCCTTAGTTTGCTTCTCTGCTGCTCTCCCCTCTGCCATCATCTTTTCCTATTGTGATAACTCTTTTCTTTCTTTCCAGAATAAAGAAACACCAGAAATGTAAAAACCAGGACCAAAAGGAGGCCCCAGGTATAGGAGCATGAAACATCTGGAAACATGTAGCAAAAACAGATTTTTCTTCTAACTGAATTTTGGCCTCTTGGTGCCAGTATGTGAAAAAGGCCTTATAGGCCGGGCGCGGTGGCTCACGCCTGTAATCCCAGCACTTTGGGAGGCGGAGACAGGTGGATCACAAGGTCAGGACTTCGAGACCAGCCTGGTCAACATGGTGAAACCCCGTCTCTACCAAAAGTACAATTAGCTGAGTGTGGTGGCATATTCCTGTAATGCCAGCTACTTGGGAGGCTGAGACAGGAGAATCGCTTAAACCCAGGAAGTGGAGGTTGCAGAGAGCTGAGATCGCACTATTGCACTCCAGCCTGGAGGACAAGGCCCATCTCAAAAAAAAAAGAAAAGAAAAGAAAAAGGGCTTGTAATTGGGCAGACTGAGGGGGAGTAAAACAAGAGAGGAAGAAATATAATTAATATGTCTGAATTGATTTTTTTTAAATAAATGAATGTGTAGCATAAGCAAATGGGATTGTTTGTTATTGGTTTTTGTTGGTTTGGTTTGGTTTGGTTTGGTTTGGTTTTTTTAATGCCTGTAATGAGATTGGGCTGGGGGTGCAGGAAGCAGACGGAGAATAGAGGACCCAGGCTCATTATGGTTGGGCAGGAAATAGCGTGGGTCCAGGGACTGATGGGGAAAAGGGAAACATCTGTAGATGTAGTCAAGAGAGGTGGTTTCTAACCACCAGGAAAGCCCCACAACCTGCCTACTCAGCCTACCCTGCAAGGATTCCATGAGGCACCTATGTTCACGGACTTGGTAAAGTTCTAGGGATTCTCAGGAGAAGCCTGTCTTACTGGCACATGACAGTCCTCCAGGATCTCACCAGTCCCACCAGCTTGAGAGTGGCCCCAGACAGGCCTTCTGCCTCTGTCCTCCCAGTGTCTCCTATTAAAGGCACAATGTTTCTGAGTCAGCCTACCTTAAATGGCTGACCAATGAAATTTATTTCTGCATGCAACAGGATAACTTTTTTTCCCTCCTTTCTTCCTGGTTCTATGACTTGGTTGTGCTGAGCAGAAGGAAGATAGGAAAGGGACACTTTGAAAGTGTAGCGAGCATTTGAGCAGACTGAATTCAATTTTGGATACAAATGTCAAGGAAAGGTTCCCTTGGCTCCGTGCTCCTTGCTCACTGAGGCGCGGTGTGATGCTCCATTGAAAGGCCTGCTGATCTGGCCAGTGCTGGGCTAATGATGATAAAGGGGGAGCAAGGGGCGGACTGCTGAGCAGGAGGAGGAATGACCTTCCAGAGGATATCTCGGAAAGACTCTGCCAGGCTCCCCTGAACAGAGGGCAAGAACCTGGAGAGCTGCTTCGGTCCCAGCTGTGCCATGAACATGCTGTGCAGGTAGCCCCTTCTCTCAGCTTAGGCTTGATTTTCCTGGTCCATAAAATGAAAGAACTGGAATAGATGATCTCTAAGGCTTTTTCTTTCCAATATTTTATGATTCTGGCATTTGGAGCATCTGCAGGTGCTGAAGAGGAGTTCTAGCAAAGAGTGTATGAGAAAAATTCACACACTGTTGGGAGGGTAATTTCATATTCGTTTTCAATTTTTTTTATTATTTTGATTTTTTTTGGGGGGACAGCATCTTGCCCTGTCACCCAGGCTGGTGTGCAGTGGCATGATTGTGGCTTACTGCAGCCTCTACCTCTGAGGCTCAAGTGATCCTCCCACCTCAGCCTCCCGAGTAGCTGGCCCTACAAGCATGTGCCACTAGGCCCGGCTAATTGTTTTAAAAATCTTTTGTACAGACAGGGATCTTTCTGTATTTCCCAGGCTGCTCTCAAACTCCTGGTCCTAAGCAGTCCTGCCTCGGCCTCCCAAAGTGCTGGGATTACAAGCGTGAGCCACCATGCCCAGCCAGCTTTCAAATTTTTTAATGGGCATACCCTTTGGCCCATAAATGTCCATTCTTTGGATATAATCTATGGAAATACTAGCACAAGTATGCAGACATGGACGTTTATAACTGCAAAACATCAAAAACAACTCATATGCCCATGAGGAGGGAAGTGGTCAAGTAAATCTACTAAGAATGCAGATCCCTGTATATATAAAGGAAAAAGATAAAAAATATAACTAAGTGAACAAAATTAGCCTGCTGAGTAAAATAAATAGTATGATCACATTTTTTCTGAAGCAAAAATCCAAATATGTGTAATATATATATTTGTCTAATTACATATTTATTTTCATGTGTAGATACATAAAGAAAAAGCAGGAAGATCCTGCATCAAACTTATAATGATGATTTCCTGTAAAGCCTCACACTCTAATATGATAGTCACTAGTATTCAAAATGTGTGACTGGTGTGACTCAGGAGCTAAATTTTTAATTTATTTAATTTTAATAACTTTTTATTTACTTATTTAGTTATTTTTGTGATAGCCTCTCACTCCAGGCTGGAGTGCAGTAGCATGATCTCTGCTCAACATAAACCTCTGCCTTTCAGGCTAAAGGGATCCTCCCACCTCAGCCTCCCAAGGAGCTGTGACTATGGGCACGAGCCACCACATTCAGCTAATTTGTGTATTTTTTGTAGAGATGGCGTTTCACCATGTTGCCGAGGTGGATCTTGAACTACTGGGCTCAAGTGATCCTACCTCAGTCTCCAAAAGTTCTGGGATTACAGGCGTGAACCACCATGCCTGGCCCAAGTACCAGTTTTTAAATTAAATATGTAGTAATTGGCTGGGCGTGGTGGCTAAAAGTAGGCCTCTAAAAATTTGTAGGTCTCTACTAAAAACACAAAAATTAGCCAGGCATGGTGGTGCACACCTGTAGTGCCAGCTATTCGGGAGGCTGAGGCACCAGAATCGCTTGAACCCGGGAGGTGGAGGTTGCAGTGAGCCAAGATCACGACACTGCACTCCAGCTTGGGCAACAGAGCGAGCCTGTCTGAAAAAAGAAAAAAAAAAAAAAGAAAGAAAATGGAACTCTCACTGTGGTGACTGTGGTGTCTCTGTGATTTACCAGCAGCTTCTAATTGCCTGATCCTTTTTTTGATGACTGTTATCCTCAACAAGGAACCCCTCAGCCTGACAGCCATCCCAGCTGTGTTGGAAAGGGATCGTTTCTCAGAGTGAAGGAGTTAAGCCCAGGAGAGTTAGAAGCAGGGGGCTGGGGGGCGGGGAAGATAAATAACCCTTAAATAAATCTCCGTCTTCTCTCCAGTTCCGAGCTTCCCCCATATCAAGCTTCCCCAAAGCTTTAGGGATCCGTAGTCCTAGGCTGAACTTCCTACCTTACTAAATGACAAGGCCAGGATGTTAACGTTCCCCACACAGACACGTCTGTATTCTGTATAAAGATGTCTGTGTTACACATAAACACGTTATGGCTGTAACAATATCACTTTCAAAGGAGCGCTAATCCACTGAAGTCATCGAGTCCAAAAACATTTGCTTCTCTGTGTCTTGTGTCTGAGCTCTGTGTGAGAGACACAGAAAAAAGGAAGGAGGGAGGGAAAGAGAAAAGGATGGAGGGAAGGAGGAAGAAAGAGAGAATGCGCTTTAGAAAGCCCTACTTTGCAGAAATAGCTTTGAAAATTGTTGTTTCTCTGGTTTATTTGTTCCTTATGGTGCCACTCTCTTACACCAATTACCTTCTTCTTAAAACGTTCATGATAATCTTTCTATTGGAACTTCCAGATATATCAAATCAACATTTTGGATATGAAGTGATTTGGTTTAAATGGATGTTGCAGGGTGACTTAGCAGAGAAAAAATCAGCTGCAGTGAAAGCTCAGGAAATAGCTGCCTCGGTGCTCCCCTAAACCCTGTATTACCCAGAGCATAGCCTATATCACCCTAGATCATACTCAGCTGTTTTATTGACTGATTGATGAAACAGAGTCTTGCTCTGTTGCCAGGCTGGAGTGCAGTGGCACGATCTCAGCTCACTGCAACCTCCACCTCCAGGGTTCAAGAGATGCTTCTGCCTCAGCTTCCTGAGTAGCTGGGACTACAGGCGTGCGCCACCACATCAAGCTAATTTTTTGTATTTTTAGTAGCGACGGGGTTTCACCATGTTGGCCAGGATGGTCTCAATCTCTTGACCTGGTGATCCACCTGCCTCGGCCTCCCAAAGTGGTGGGATTAGAGGCGTCAGCCACCACACCCAGCCTTGATTTATCTTCTTTGCTAGACTGAGCATTCCATGGGGCACCTCTGTTCCTATCACCTAGCACAGGGTCTGACAAATAATAGACTTTTTTTCTTTTCTTTTTTTTTCTTTTTTGAGACAGTCTCACTCTGTCACCCAGGCTGGAGTGCAGTGGCACTGTCTTGGCTCACTGTAACCTTGGCCTCCTGGGCACAAGCAATTCTTGTGCCTCAGCCTCCCGAGTAGCTGGGACTAGAGGCATGCACCACCATGCTCCACTAATTTTTGTATGTTTAGTAGAGACAGGGTTTTGCCATATTGGCCAGGCTGGTCTCTAACTTCTGACCTCAAGTGATCCGCCGACCTCGGCCTCCCAAAGTGCTGGGATTACCGGTGTGAGCCACCTCTCCAGGCCAAATAATAGGCTCTTAATAAAAGTTTGTTGATTACTCCATGAAAGAACAAGTGAAGGCATGGACAGATCTATCATTCAAAGGTCAGCCATTATGTAAAACACTAACAAAATTAGAGTTTCACTTCAAAGATGGACTTGTAAAACTTTCCATCATGTTCTTCTGTCATTTGTTCAACATATGTTCATTAAATGCCTATTGGGGGTCTATACACTGACTAAACAAAGGCTAATTTAAACACACACGGTTCCTGCCCTCATGAAGTTTACAGTCTGGGGAGAGAAGGAAGGTAGAGGTCAGGCATAAATAAATTAAATTAAAAACAGCAGGCGGGGCACAGTGGCTCATGCCTGTAATCGCAGCACTTTGGGAGGCCGACGAGGGCAAATCATGAGGTCAGGAGTTTGAGACCAGCCTGGCCAACATGGTGAAATCCCATCTCTACTAAAAATATAAAAATTAGCTGGGAGTGGTAGCATGGCCCTGTAATCCCAGCTACTTGGGAAGCTGAGGTAGGAGAATCATTTTAACCCAGGAGGCAGAGGTTACAGTGAGCGGAGATCACGCCATTGCATTCCAGCCTGGGCAACCGGGTGAGACTCCGTCTCAAAAACCAAACAAAAAAAACCCAAATGGTAATAAGTTCTCCCAGGGATATCACCAGGGAGTGGTGATAGAGGATGGAGGGGGCTACTTCTCTAAGGAAGTGGCATTTAAGCTGAAGAATGGAAGATAAGGAGTCTGCTATGAAACTATAAAAAAAGTCAGGCCCACTGCTTTATGACTCACTACTTCAGTGTGCTATGAAATTCCAACTTTTAGACTGACCAAATCAAATTCAGGGTTGTTTCTTAACTTCACAAAAGAATTTGAACAGCAAATTTCACTGGAATATCAGCTTCCTGGAAGGTTGAGGGTAGGAGGTAGGGAGAGAGATCTCGGAAATATCTAACGCTTCATTTTAAGAATAGCTCAAGTTTGTTGTAGGGAGGTATGGGGGTGCGGGTGCTGCTAGGGTCCGCTGCTCTGATCACAGCTGTTACCACATGACCAACAAGTCAGGCAGGTGAAGGGAGGTGGGGCAAAGCCAGAGTTCGGACGCCCAGGAATCAGAAGTGGGTAGGCTGGGAGGATGCTCGCTGTCAGAAGCCTCTACCTGCCAGGGCTTGAAAAAGAGAACCTCAACAGATTACTCTCCAACAAAACAGTAGAGGAGCCACAGCTTGGCCAGCCTCTTGCTAGATCACCCTGTCTGTCTCCAAGCCAGCAAATACGCAAAGATCCCTTCCACCCTCAAACCTGACATTTCCCCTAGCTACAATCCTCTGATTTCCAAAAAGACCCTATTTTCTGTTTCTCTTTAACTGTAGCAACCTGCTCTCTTAAATAGCTTCTTTATCTGGTGGGGGTAATTACAGCCTGTGACTAACAGCTGCAGTTCATAAACATGAGTTTTAACGTTTGGGTCAGTAGTTCTTGGTCTTTTCTGAATGGCAACTCCCCCAGCTGATCTCAGCATTAGGAGAGAGACCTCTCCTTCCGCACTCCCAGTTGGTACTCACACTGGTGCAGTTTACTGTTGAAAGCTGCTGTTTTCTCATTCAGGCAGAAACAGTGATTACTTTTGTGGCAACCTAATAGGTCACATTTTTATTAGAGTTGCAAGTCTCAGCATCTAATACCAAAACATATTTCTCGATGTTTGTATTATTAGTGATTTAAATTTTTCTCTTTGGCCTTTTTAATATTCCAAATTGTCTACAATTAGCATGTATTTCTTTGACATATTTTTTAAATGCCTTTTCAAAAAGCAATTCCTAACTATAAAATGTTTTAGGAGAAAATCTGCAGGATTTTGGGTTTGAGGAAGAAAGACCCAACACCAAGAAGTACAATCTGTTTTTTAAAAAAGGCCAGGTGCGGTGGCTCATGCCTGTAATCCCAGCAATTTGGGAGGCCGAGGCGGGTGGATCACTAGGTCAGGAGATTGAGACCATCCTGGCAAACATGGTGAAACCCCATCTCTACTAAAATACAAAAAGCTAGCTGGGTGTGGTGGCACACACCTGTAGTCCCAGCTACTTGGTAGGCTGAGGCAGGGGAATCACTTGAACCTGGGAGGTGGAGGTTGCAGTGAGCAGAGATCACACCACTGCACTCCAGCCTGGGTGACAGAGTGAGACTCTGTACCCCACCCACCGAAAAATTAAAAACATTTGCTCTGGGAAACACCTTGTTAAGAGGTTGAAGAGACAGGCTGCAGGCTCAGAGAATATATTTACAAACCATACATTCTGACAAAGGACTTTAGAGTAGATATATATTTATATATATTTATCATATCTACAATATATAGGTCACTGAAAATTCAGCAGTGAAAACAATCTAATTCGAAAACAGACAAATGATATGAAAAGAATTCACTGAAGAGTATATATGTGGAAAATAAGCACATGAAAAGATATTCAATATCCAACAGCACTATCACTAGGGAAATGCAAATTAAGACCATGAGGAGCTATCACCCTTTAGATTAGCTAAATTTAAAAATACTGATGGTCTTTGAGAAGCTGACATGGGAGAACTGCTTGAGCTCAGGAGTTTAAGACCAGCCCAGGTAACACAGGGAGACCCCCATCCCTACAAAAAATTAAAATAAAATAAAATAATAGAAGTAGTGATGGTGAGGAGGCAGAGAAACTGGATCACTCATACATTGCTCGTGGAGTATAACTTGATCGAGCTACCCTGGAAACTGATTTGGCAGTCTCTCTATTGTTAAATTTAATTTTTTTGAGATAGGGTCTTGCTGTGTTGCCCAGGCTGGAATTCAGTGACACAACCACAGCTCACTGCAACCTCAACCTCCCAGGCTCAAGTGATCCTTCCATCTCAGCCTCCTGAATAACTGGGACCACAACCACATGCCACCAAACCCAGCTTATTTTATTTTTATTTTTTTAGAGACAGAGTCTCACTGTGTTGCCCATGCTGATCTTGAACCTCTGGGTTCCAGCTAGCCTCCCGCCTTGTCCTCCCAAACTGCTGAGATTATAGGCATGGCCTAGCAGTTTCTTAAAAAAAAAAAAAAAACTAAACATATGCTTACCACATGACCAAGTAATTGTACTCTTGGGCATTTATCCCAGAAAAATGAACACTTACATCTACCAAAAAACCTGCACATGAATGTTCATAACAGCTATATTTGTAAAAGCCCACATCTAACAACAAGTGAAATATCCTTCAAAAGGTAAATAATTAGGCAAACCGTGGTACATCCATACCATAGAATACTATTCAGCAATTTAAAAAGGGCAACCCTATTGACATACACAACAAGCGGCACGGACCTCAGGGGTATTATGCCGGTGAAGAAAAGCCCATCTCAAAAGGTCACGTTCTATATGATTTCATTTATAGAACCATCTTGAAATGACAAAATCACAGAGCTGTAAAACAGATGAGCAGTTACTCAGGATTGGTGGGGAGAAGGACAATGGGTTATTATCTTTATTATTACCCATATTATTGAGACAGACTCTTGCTCTGTTGCCCAGGGTGGAGTGCAATGGCACAGTCTCACCTCACTGCAACCTCCACCTCCTGGACTCAAGTGTTTCTCCTGCCTCAGCCTCCCAAGTAGCTGGGATTACAGGCGCCTGCCACCATGCCCAGCTAATTTTTGTATTTTTAGTAAAGATGGGTTTCACCATGTTGGTCAGGCTGGTCTTAAACTCCTGACCTCAGGTGATCCACCCACCTCAGCCTCCCAAAGTGCTGGGATTACAGGCGTGAGCCACCGCACCCGGCTGCCAATGGGTTATTCTAATGGGATAGGCAGAGGGAGCTCTTTGTGGTGATGGAATAGTTTTGTGTCTTTACCACAGTGGTGATTATGCAATCTGCACCTGTGAGGGTAGCATAGAACTATACATACACGTTGTATCAATGTTGACTTCCTTGTTTTCCTTCTACTATAGTTATGCAAGATTGTAACCATGGGGGAAACTGAAGGTGGGGACTTCTCTGTCCTATCTTTGCAACTTCCTGTGAATCTATAATTGTTTCAAAATTAAAAAGTGTTTTTAAAAAGCAATTCATATGTATGTAGAAAATTTAGTATGTGCAGAAAAATAGAAAGAATGCTAGTTTTAAAATTCATAAGCCTTTTGATATTCATTTCAGAATGCTGGAATGTATTGCTTAATTTTTGTTTTTTATTTTTCTGAGATGAAATTCACATAACAGAAAACATTTAATGCATTTTTTTGTTTTAAGAAACGGTCTGGCCGGGCGTGGTGGCTCATGCCTGTAATCTCAACACTTTGAGAGGCCAAGGTGAAAGGATCACAAGGTCAAGGGATCGAGACCATCCTGGCCAACATGGTGAAACACCATCTCTACTAAAAATATAAAAATTAGCTGGGTGTGGTGGCGCACACCTGTAGTCCCAGCTACTTGGGAGGCTGAGGCAGGAGAATTGCTTGAAACCAGAAGGCAGAGGTTGCAGTGAGCCAAGATCATGCCATTGCACTCCAGCCTGGCAACAAGAGTGAAACTCCATCTCAGGAGCAAGTCCAACACCACCCTTGAATTCTTTCTTGGGTAAAGCCAAGAACCCTCCCAGGATAAGTCTCAATTTTGAGGCTCTCCTGTCCTACAATATCTGGCGACCGTGAAAGGCCCAAGACAGTAGTGAGAAATGAGGCAAAAGACTGGCAGGACTTGTTTTCTGGTCACAACCCTGCTGACCAAAACATCATCTGGTCCAGACAGGATAAGGTGAAGAAACCAGCAGGAGCCAGCAGATGGCAACGAAAGTGACCCCTAGCTTGCTCTTTGGCATAAGACACTCCAACCGGCGCCATGACAGTTTATAAATGCTGTGGCAATGACCTGGAAGTTACCCCCAGCAACCTGGAAGTTACTGCCCCTCCACCCCTTTCCTAGAAAGTTCTAAATAACCTGCACCTCAATTTGCATTGACCTGCCCCTTAATTTACATGTAATTGTTTTTTGTTCATTTGTTTCTGTCACCCAGGCTGGAGTGCAGTGATGTGATCACAGCTAACTGCAGCCTGGACCTCCCTGGCTCAAGCTATCCTCCTACCTCAGCCTCCTGAGTAGCCAGGACTACAGCACATACCACCACGCCCTGCTAATTTGTATACTTTTTATAGAGACAGGGTTTCAAAAAAGAATGTTACCAATTGTGTCCAGGTTTCAGCTCTGAGTCCTTGATGAAAACTCTAGGTTCTCATGGCCTACAGGAAGGGCAGGGTTGACAGCTGATCTAGTTTAGGAGGGAAAGGCTTTTACCAGAATCCCAGAATACAAGGAGGGTCTGACTTGAAGGAAAAAAAATCACAGCTAGGTCTGGTGTCCAAGAGAAAGCTCTTAGAATCCAAAGGATTTATTTTTTTAATTTCTATAAAGAATCATATACCTTTAGGACTATGGAGCCTTACCTTAATTTGATTTTATTAGCATCCTTTATCCCATGTACCAGTTAGTAGAGGGCACTGCTCTCCATGCCACAAAATCCCCTAGTTGAACTCTTTATTTTATAGCAAAGAAACAGAAGCCCAGAGTCACCCAGCAATGTAGTAATAAAGGCTTAGAACCCAAGATCCCTGACTTCAGTCTATTTCCCTACCATCTGAGCCACACTGCCAAAAGACTATTTTGAAAAGGTCTTCCTAAACAGATCACTCCTCCTCACTTTTACACGGCCAGCAGGTCACCTCACTGAGGATAATTCTGTCCACAAGCTAATTCAGAACAGCCTGAGGCATGTTTCATCATGAGCTAGAGCTTCGGCCAGGATGAGGAGGGAGGATTCAGCTTTGGTTTTGGGTACTGAACTGAACTGAGGGAAAAGCTCAGTTAAACAATCCTGCTGATTCAGAATGACTAGGGAATGAGATCTCTGAATTATCTAATGCTTCTGCCCATGTTTGTTGAATAAATGAATATATGGAACATTAAAATATAACTACAAGCTGGGCACTGCTTGGGAGGGAAGCTGAGGGAGGAGAATTGCTTCAACTTGGGAGGCAGAGGATGCAGTGAGGCAAGATCACGCCACTGGACTCCAGCGTGGGTGATAGAGTGAGACTGTTGTCAAAGAAAGAAAGAAAGAACTCCAGCCTGGGCAACAGAGCAAGACGAAAGAAAGAAAGAGAGAAAGAAAAAGAAAGAGGGAAGGGGAAGGATGGAAGAAAAAGGGAAGGGAGAAAGCAAGCAAGCTGCTTTTGCCTGGCCCATTTTAACTAGTGCTCAAATTGATCCAGTGGCCAATCCCTGCCCCTGGAGTTGAGTCCCACCTCCTACCTCAATATGGAAAAGGTATTGGGATCAAAACCCAGAGTCCCAAGTCTTTCTTGCCATATTACATCTTCCTTAGGTATTTTTTTTTTCTCAAACTCCCTGAGTCCCAATTCCTTTGTCAGTAAAATAATGATTGTAGGCTGGGCACGGTGGCTCAGTCCTGTAATCCTAGCACTTTCGGAAGCCGAAGAAGGTGGATCATAAGGTCAAAAGACAGAGACCATCCTGGCCAACATGTTGAAACCCATCTCTACTAAAAACGCAAAAATTAGCCGGGCGTGGTGGTGCACACCTGTAGTCCCAGCTACTTGGGAGGCTGAGGCAGGAGAATCACCTGAACTTGGGAGGTGGAGGTTGCAGTAATCCGAGACCGCCCCATGCACTCCAGCCTGGCGACAGAGCGAGGCTTTGTCTCAAAAAAAAAAAAAAAAAAAAGATTGCAGCGTCTGTCTCCCAGAGTAATACTATTATTTGAGAATAACATTTTATTATCATAATGGTACATTAATGATAAGATAGAAGGACCAAAACCCAGGACTAACAGTCATATCATTATAGCTGCACATACAACTACATTTGTGTTTGTTTGTTTGATTTTTTTGTATGTCAAACAAAACTTTAATAATGTCTTTCAAGTCTTTCAGAAGCCATTTCTTCACTCTGAGTAAATGTTCTTAAAATTCAAGCTTAATTTTTCTCTGTACCATAAATATTTCTCCAAATGGGTTTAAAAGGGGGCACAAAAGTATCAGTTCCATGAAGAAGGCGAAAATATTTTACCAGAATGCCATGCCAAATTGGATAGCACCTCAAAGCAGATTAAAGTTGTTTCAAATGCTTCAAAGAGGAAGAAAAATCTAATCCCCCAAGGCTTCCTTTAAATCCATATTCCTTAATTTCAGAAAATTTCCCAAGTCTTTTAAAAGGCCCAAATATCATTTTACAGTTTGGAAGGAGTCATAGAGAACATTTCCAATTTTTGAGAACATTCTTCTTTCCTTAAAAAAGGGCTCAGTGAAGTTGGGTCTCCTTTGTAAAGAAACCTGCCCAGTGGACCATGGCCCTTTGTTTTAGGTGTAGGGTGGGACAGCCAGCGTCAGGCCCTGGGTCTGGAGTTCGTGGCTAATGACTACCTGGAGAATTCCTTAAAGAAGCAGTCAGGAATTCTCCCTGTGATTTCTGGGCGAGATCTGCATGTTTGTCATTGTGTGGAAGAACGCCCAGTCCCTCCAATTTGTAACACCAATGGAAACAAGTTTCCAAATGAGAAGAAAGACAAGGCTGGGTGCAATAGAGACAAGTGAGAACATTTTCACAGCGTCAGAAAACAGCTCTTCTGAAGTCACCTTCACCTGCTCAGAGCAGCAACTCTTTCCCCAACTCTTCTCTTGCTGCCATATCCACACAGCAGTTATAACAGCCCCCATTATAATAATGAATATTTATGGAGACTACCAATGTGCTCACACTGTGCCAAGGGTCTTACATGAGGTGTCTCTTTAAATCCTCTCAGTAGCCTGGAGGCAGATACACTTCCTAGCCCTGTTTTTAAATTATTATTATTATTATTATAATTTTTCTGGGGTACACGTGCAGGTCATGCAGATTTGTTACATAGGTATACACATGCCATGGTGGTTTATTTCATCCATCCCCTGTCACCTACATTAGCTATTTCTCCTAATGTTATCCCTCCCCAATCTTCCCACCCCTGCTACCCCTCCCCTAGCCCCCTACCCCCAACAGACCCCAGTGTGTGATGTTCTCCTCTCTGTGTCCATGTGTTCTCATTGTTCAACACCCACTTATGAGTGAAAACATGCAGTGTTTGGTTTTCTGTTCTTGTGTTAGTTTGCTGCGAATGATGGTTTCCAGATTCATCCATGTCCCTGCAAAGGACATGAACTCATCACTTTTTATGGCTGCATAGTATTCCATGGTGTATATGTGCCACATTTTCTTTATCCAGTCTATCATTGATGGGCATTCAAATGCCTAACCCTGTTTTACAGACAAGGAAGTTGAGGTTGTAGATGGCTCATTAAGCTCTCAGTGTCATAGCTACTTAGTGGTTGTGTAAGACTCAAACTCAGATCTTCCTGACTCTGAAGTCTGTGCTTAACCAGAGTGATGCACCATCTAAAAACAGTCTTGTGGCAGTGCAGGGATGGGCCCATGCTGAACACTTCTTTTGTGCCTCTGCTCTGGAATTTTGCTGTAATTAACGATAGCTACCTGTGTCCCAGCTAAGTGTGCTGAGTGGTTTACAAGCATGGTCTCCAGCATAAACCACCTGACCCTGGAAACACTTTCTGCCTCTTCTGTCAGACTCTTTTCTCCTTTCTCTCCTATTTCCTTCCCTCTCCCCGTGCAGCTCAGAGACACTGGGTGCATTCTGGTTGCCATTTTACCTTGCCTCCAACCTGGCCTAAAATGCAAACGGTGTTGTCAATGAAAACAAGTACATCTTTTCTGCTATTTTCTGTTTTAGTTTGAGGAGAAGTGTTACAAGTGTCCCTCTCTGCTGTCTGTATTCGAGACATCTCCCTGTAGACACAGTGCCAGAACAGTGACCTCAGACCACTGCTTGGATGCTGATTACAAGTAATCCAGCTCCAGAGGTGATAGAGTGTCCTTTCTTTAAAAAGGAGATAAAAATAGCAAAGAAACAACACTTTCCTTAGTTCTCTGAAAGGTTGGCATTCTTCCAGAATAGACTTATGTACTTTTTGTACTTGGAGGAAAAAAAGAGATGGGATCTGGTCCAAGAATAGTCCTACAAACGAGAGAAATATGGAGCAGGCAGCTGGAGCTGAGCATCCAAGTGGTACCACCAGCTGCAGGCCCATTAATTAATGATCCCTGGTATGTAGCGGTTCCCGTGACCTTGATTCTTGTTGAATTCACAGAGATAATTTTTACAGAGCCTCTACTTTTCTCACTGCGGTATATTTATTCAAGGAGTACCTTGCATATTTTCCCCCATCTCTCCAAGCAGTAAATTTATTCTAATTGCAAAGAGATATAGTGAAAGCCTGATTGAATACTTGGCAGTTTATAGAGATTTATTTCGGGAGCTTAAGGGGGTTTTTAGAGTGTGTGACTAGAGCAGGGTTGAGGGGAGCTGGGGAAAGGAGCCCAGGAGAAAATGTAGATTTAATGGATCTATAAAATGACCCTGCTGTAGATAAATGCTTGTTCCAAAGAAGTTTAAACAGCCTGACCCAAACCAGGGTCTGTGACAGCCAGTCCAACATGAGGTATCTGTAGCATTGCATATTTCTCCTTGGGTTTGCAGGTTTCCTTATGAAATTTGTTATTCTTCAGAGATGAGTGGGGCAGGGAGGAGGGACGAGTAGAATATGTTTCCCCGAGGGAAGAAAGCATGTTGAACCACACATTTCTTAGTACTAAAAGCTATGAAAAGAGGCAAAAGTAAACCTCCATCACCTCCCCTTAAAATCACTCTGCCTTTCCTACAACTCACTGGAAGCCAAATCCTGAATTTTAAGCCTAGGATCTTGGAAGGCAGATCATAAGAGTGAGAGCCTGCTCTTTATACCAGAAATTTTGAAGAAGAATGGGGGAAGCCTTGCAAAGTTCGCTTATCCCAGGCACTTCCAGCGGATGATGAGACCGACGGACAGTCTATCCCCTAACGGGGCCTTCTGCTAAGAACAGACTTTGCATGTACACTGCTGAACCTTTCCCCGAAAACCTTCTAGGCTTTTGATCCCATGAGTGACATTCATCTTTCTTGCAGCTGCCTTGCAAGTTCTGCTGAGGATGAATTTTAGGCTTTCAACTGTTAAATTGGTTATATTGTAAATCTAATCACCATACTAAAATGAAGACATTTGCTCTGCAGGGAGAGGCAAAACAGAAAAATGTCTTAAGTGGACACTCTTGGGGAGGAAGAAGGAATGCAGAGGCCTCTTTGGGCAGATGCTGGTTAGGGTCAGCCATCAGTGGGCTTCCCTGTGCTTCTGCTTTCTTTGGGAATTGGCATAAGGAGACTTTGGGGAGAAATTTTAAACTTTTTGATTGTGAGATATAACCCTCATACACAAAACTTCAGTTTAACAAGTTGTTATAAAGTTAACTCCCACGTCAACAAGTATAATATGGCTAACCCTTCCTCAAAGCTTCTCCCATGCTCCTGGAGATACCCATTATCGTGGCTTTTACGGGAATCACATCTTTGCTTTGAAAACAATAATTTAGCACCAAAATGTGCATCTAGATAGAATCTGGTTTTGAGCTTTATGTAAATGGGATGAATGCACTGTTCTTCTGTGTCTGGCTTCTTTTGCTCAACCTTGCATTTGTGAGAACCATCCACCTTGTACATAATTGCAATTTAGACTTATTGCAGGACAGTATTTTTTTTTTTATTTTTCCGTGTACTGTTGATGGACATTTGGATTATTTCTAGCTTGGGGATGTTACTAATAAGCCTGCTGGGAACATTCCTGTGCATGTATGCTGATGCGCATGGACATTTGCTCAGCCTCCCTGGTTGAGACCAAACAATCCTATTAGAAAACAGTTTGCGCCGGCCACAGTGGTTCACACCTATAATCCCAGCATTTTGGGAGGCCATGGCGGGCAGATCACTTGAGGTCAGGAGTTCGAGACCACTCTGGCCAACATGGTGAAACCCTGTTTCTACTAAAACTACAAAAATTAGCCGGGCGTGGTGGCTGTAATCTCAGCTACTCAGGAGGCTGAGGCGGGAGAATTGCTTGAACCCAGGAGGCAGAGGTTGCAGTGAGCTGACATCGTGCCACTGCACTCCAGCCTGTGTGACAGAGCAAGACTCCATCTCAAAAAAAAAAGATGTGTGTATAGGAAATTTGTTTGGGATGTGGTCCCAGGAACCAAAAAGTAGAAAGAGCAAAAGACAAAAGCCATTAAAAGGTGCATTAACAAGCAGGTACAGCCTTGGGAAATGATGGCTTCATCCCTCTTGAGACCCTCTGAGAAGGCATGAGGGGCACATCTCAGAATTGTCTCAACAGGGAACAGAAAGACTGGGGCAGTTATCCAGTGATCCCCATCCACCACTGGTTGTGGCTGCAGCCCATCAAGCTCCAATGACCCAGGAGAAAGCTCGCAGAGAAGCAGAGCGACGCGGATGCTTGGGTTGGGATTCCACCACCATGTTATCCATTTTACTTCTTTGTAATAGGTCCAGTATTCTCGTCCATATCCCTTAGGCAGTTAGTCTGGGTCAAAACTGTTTGCCAGGACACAAAAGTGATGGCACAAAGGGAGGCCAGGAAAGAAGGGGAGGCCAGAGCAGAGTAAACATAAACCACCTGAGATACATTCAGTTCCCACGGTGTAGCTCAGCTCATTGGCTGGAGGCAGTGGCAGTCCTGTTTCTTAATGGTTCTGTAAGCCACGTGGGTCACATTCAATTTCCATGGTCTAGCTCAGCTCATCAGCTAGAGGCAGGGGCAGTCCTGTTCCTTAATGCTCACCTGAGAACAGGATCATTCCTTTGCTCTTACTCCCACTGGCTGAGAACAAATGATGACATTCAGAAACTGGGGAGAAACTACATGGACACATAGGGGCTTTTTATTTTGAAAAATATTTCAGACACAAATGATGCTATAATGAATTGGGATTGAGGTTAATATTGAATATTAAAAGTATTTCTTGCCAGGCATGGTGCGTGCGTGTGTGTGTGTGTGTGTGTGTTTGGGGGGAGGGTTATGTATATGTTTATATGTGTATGTATACATGTGGAGAGAGATTTTAAACAATTAGGTCACATAATTGTGGAGGCCATTAAGTCCGGAATTTGCACGGCAGACTGTAGGCTGGAGATCCAGGGAAGAGGTGCAGTTTGAGTTCAAAGGCAGTCTACTGGCAGAATTCTTTCTTCCTCAGGGGAGGTCAATCTTTTTTTTTTTTTTTTTTTTTGAAACATAGTCTTGTTCTGTCACCTAAGCTGGCGTGCAGTGGCACAATTTCATCTGACTGCAACCTCTGCATCCCAAGTTCAAGTGATTCTCCCACCTCAGGCTCCTGATATAGCTGGGATTATAGCCACCATGCCTGGCTAATTTTTGTATTTTTAGTAGAAACAGGGTTTCACCATGTTGGCCAGGGTGATCTCAAACTCCTGACCTCAAGTGATCTGCCCGCCTTGGCTTCCCGAAACACTAGGACTACAGGTGTGAGCCACCGCGCCCAGCCCCAAACTGTGTGCTGATAGGATTGTTGGTTTCAACCAGGGAGGCTCAGCAAGTGTTCATTTCTAACACACCTGACTTAGAGAGCCTGAAGCTGCGCTGGGAAGTGGGGCACACGGAGAACCAAGCCCAGTTCCTGCCTTTCGGGAGTTCTGATAGGAAATAGACTTACAAATATTTATATTTCAAAATAATAAGTTCATTTTGTGAAAGTATTATGGAAGCAGAATAACCATAGGTTGGTGTGTTGAGGGTTCATTAGAAGCTCACCATGGGAAAGGGTGCAGAGGACTTTCCAGATGCAGAAAGCGCTGCTCCTTGGCTGCCCGGCTCTGTCTCAGCTCAGCATTTTCTTTGTGTTTGGCTTTCTCCCAAAGAGGAACAGTGAGGCACCAAAAGAGACCCTCAGAAACTCTGGGTTCAAGCCTTCTATTCTTCTTTTTCACATTGATGGGGAACGTATCCATGTGTTTTGAAGCCAGAAAAAAATATTACTTTACAGTAAAGGGAGAAAAGGTTTAGAAGGGGTTAGAAAATGGAAAATTGGGGCACAGAGCCAGTGATAAGTCAGTTTTATATTGCACATAGCAATTGCTCCTGGAGTCATCACAAGAGTGTTTATAATCAGGATAAATCAACGCTTTGAATGAATTCCTGTGATTCTTCTGTTTCTGAAAACCAGATTACCTCTGTCTTCTGAAGACCTGCAAGAGATTTGTCCTCACATGGAAGAGACCTGAGAGTAGGGCTGATATGCAAAATATTTCACCACCGTACCATACATACCTGACCAATCAGAAACCACATAGTCTGGAGACACTGGGGCAGCCAGCCCAAGTATTTACAGGCTGAATCCCAAACCTGTCTTCGAGACTGTCATATTCAACACTTTGTTTTGCAGAAGGGATCCCAAGTTTCCTGGGATTATCATCTAGCCCTATCCACTGCAACCCATAGCCTCAAAGTCCATGTAAGACCAGTGCAGGACCTGATTAGGTCTACCCCAGACTTGACTCACATCCAAGGCTGCCCATGGGGAGGATGTTTTATTTTTTAATTGTTTATTTAAAAAAAAATTTTTAGAGACAAGGTCTCACTCTGTCACCCAGGCTGTAGTGCACTGGTACAATCATAGCTCACTATGACCTCGAACTCTTGGGCTCAAGTGAGCCTCCTACCTCAGCCTCCTGAGCAGCTGGGACTATGGGTGGGGACTATCATTCTTGGCTTCTTTTTCTTTTTCTTTTTGTAGAGATAGGGTCTCGCCGTGTTGCCCAGGTTGGTCTCGAACTCCTGGATTCCAGTGATCCTCCCTCTCAGCCTCCCAAAGCATTGGGACTACAGGTGTGAGCCACTGCACCCAGCCAGTGTCTTACTCCTCACGTGTCTCTGGATTCTTTGCTGCTCATAAGTTAGTGTGCAAAATCCTTTTTCACTGGTAAATAAGTCTGCTATTTGTTTGCAAGACTGGGTTATAGAACATGTTATGAAGGACGCAAGGGAATAGTCAGTTTTTTAAAAAGGCTCAAGGCAGGCGTGGTGGCTCATGCCAGTAATGCCAGCACTTTGGGAGGCCGAGGTGGGCAGATCATGAGGTCAGGAGTTCAAGACCAGCCTGACCAACATGGTGAAACCCTGTCTCTACTAAAAGTACAAAACAAACAAACAAACAAACAAAATAGCTGGGTATGTTGGTGCACCTGTAATCCCAGCTACTCAGGAGGCTGAGGCAGGAGAATTGCTTGAACCTGGGAGGCAGAGGTTGCAGTGAGCCGAGATATCGTACAATTGCACTCTAGCCTGGGCAACAGAGTGAGACTCCATCTCAAAAAAAAAAAAAAAAAAAAAAAAAGGAAGAAAAGGCGGGCAGGTATGCAAGAAAGGCCATTTTTTAATTTTTAGTTTTAGAGACAGGGTCTCATTCTGTCACACAGGCTGGAGTGCAGTGGCACAATCATAGCTCACTGCAGTCTCCAACTCTGAAATGCCATTATTATATTATACAAATCAACCTAAGTCTGACTCCAAGTCCTCATCCTTCCAGGCTCTTGAGAAAGTAAACTGTCCACCTCCCTTCTGCCCAATCCGTAGGCTAGTGCAGCAGTCCAGAGGTTTTATACAACATAAGGCCTTGCTTTGCCATCATCATTCATTTAGCTAACAAGCATGTATTGAAGTCTTACCACGTCAGGCCCTGCTCTAGGAGCTGATTAATAGCGATGTACAAAAAGAGGTGAAATCCATGCCTCTGCTCCAGGCTGAGCAGGCACTCCTGTACTTCACCTAGGGCCAAGGAAGGACTCTTTGGGGAGGCTGGCATTAGGCCTCTGTGGGAGCACACGCGGCCTCTCCCCACTAGGTGCTGTTCATCCAGCCACTGCTCAGACGCAGGAGCAGATCCCATCTAGAGGAATCTGCACTCTTCCCTGACCAGGCATCGCTTCTCCTAAACTCGTCTCTTCTCAAAACCATCCTTCCTTGGCCCTCCCTCTCCAGAACACCCTTCATGGTGCTTTAACATGGAAAACTATTTTTTTATGAGAGTAAATGCTATGTCTATTTCTTGTTATAGCACATATATCAGAATACTCAGAACAAAATCGTTTGGTATTGTATTCAAAATTTTAAATTACAGTAAAATATACACAACATAGAATGTATCCTCTGAACCACTGTTGGGTGTTCAGTGGCATTAAATACCAAGGGCAAAACTTTCTTTTCTTTTCTTTTTTTAAGAGATAGGCTCTCACCATGTTGGCCAGGCTGGTCTTGAACTCCTGGGCTCAAGCAATCCACCCACCTCAGCCTCCCAAAGTGTTGGGATTACAGGCATGAACCAATTTGTCTGGCCCCAGCCTGATTTCCAGGAAGACATACAAAACCTGGATGTCTGTCTGAAATGGAGAGAAAGATAACCAATGTAATATTTCAGTCAACCGTCCTCCACATGAACATCCTAAATGTCCAACCAAGTAGAAGTGCAGAACTGTTTATTCCAAATTCCCTCTCCACACATTTGATAAAGACATTGCTGTGTGCACCTTCTGTGGCGGGGCCTCAGGAGACCCTTGAAGGCTTCAGTGGTTGATCTGGTCCCTGACCACCTTCTGTTCAGAGTCCAGTTCCCTTTTTCTGATCTCCTGAATAGCCCTCAAGTCCCAACACACCCAAGCCTGATGCCTATGCTGGGTACCACCTCAGCCACCTAAAGAAGATGCTCCCTAATAAGCCTATATTGGGTGAGGTATCGTCGATCAGGGCCTACAGATTATTTGGGAGTTTCTATACTGTAACTGGAGACACCGGGGACTAAAAAACCTCCCAGACATAGGGGAATGGATCTGTAAGGATCACATTTCATTTATTGTGACAGGATAAGAGTTTTGGATAGAAGTGTAGCTTTGTGTTTCATTCTCTTATCCTGTAATAAGTCCTGTGATTTCCTTCCTTCCTTCCTTCCTTCCTTCCTTCCTTCCTTCCTTCCTTCCTTCCTCCTTCCTTCCTTTCTTCCTTCCTTCCTTCTTTCTCTCTTTCTCTCTCTTTCTTTCTTTTTTTTTTTTGAGATGGAGTCTCGCTTTGTCGCTCAGGCTGGAGTGCAGTGGCACAATCTTGGCTCACTGCAACCTCTGCCTCCTGGATTCAAGCAATTCTCCTGTCTCAGCCTCCCAAATAGCTGGGACTACAGGCACATGCCACCATGCCCAGCTAATTTTTAGTAGATATGGGGTTTCACCATGTTGGCCAGGCTGGTCTCAAATGCCTGACCTCAAGTGATCCACCTGCCTCAGACTCCCAAAATGCTAGGATTACAGGCATGAGCCACCATGCCCGGCCTCCTGTGATTTCATATATTCATCATGCAATTTTTTTCTTTCCTTTTCTTTTTTGCTTTTTGAGACAAGGTCTCACTCTGTTGCCCAGGTGTGAGTGCAGTGGCTGATCATGGCTCAGTGCAGCCTGCATCTTCTGGGCTCAAGTGATCTTGCTGCCTCAGCCTTAATCTCCCTGTTAGCTAGGACTGCAGGTGCATGCCATCATGCCTGGCTTAATTTCTTTATTCTCTCTCTCTTTTTTTTTTTTTTTTAAGAGACAGGGGTCTTGCTCTGTTGCCCAGGCTGGTCTTGAACTCCTGACCTCAGTATCCCAAAGTGCTACGATTATCAGGCTTGAACTACTGCACCCAGTTGGTTCATCCTGTAGTTAAAAAAAAAATGACTTTGTAGTTCCCTCTGCAATCTTATCTTCTGTAAATGGTGTAAACAGTTACTGCTGTGCAAGGACTCTGATTTCTGACTTCTTCCGTGGGTTCTGTTTTCATATATCCAACTTGCTGCTGTATATTTCCATCAAGTATACAGTCAGCTCTCTGTATCCCTGGGTTCTGCATTTCTGGATTAAACCATCTGCAGATCAAAGATATTTGGAAAGAAAATAACAATATGACAATATAAAATAATACAAATTTTTGAGAGATCCAAGATGGCCGATTAACAACAGCTCAGGATTGTAGCTCCCAGTGAAAGCACAGAGAGCGAGTGGACGCCGCAATTTCAGACGAATTTCTGTGGCCCACAAACTGGGAGATTCCCAGCGGAGGAGCCACACGGGTCGCCAGCGCGACTCTTTTGGCCGGCGCAGCTGTTTTGCCGGCACCCCGGCGTGGCGCAGCGCTTCTCAGTGCGGAGTATACGTGACTGGGTGCCCTTTGAGTCTGGCTCGGCTGGTCCCATCCCCACAAGGAGAACAGCAATTGGAAGCGCTGAGGACTGAGAGTTTCACAGTAAGCACAGCTGAACC